>JAQLOL010000020.1:2417870-2441675 GCA_029783665.1 Naso thynnoides | reverse complement strand
CTCAAAATTTCAAAGTAGTGCTGAAAATACAACTTTGTGCGTACCACTCAGGTAATCTAATAATAGGCAGGCACATCTCATTATATTGGTAACTGAGCTTACAAACAATTTGATTAATTTTGATATTCCGATTTATTGAAGATTAAGTGCATAATTCTCATACACAATGAGAACCAGGTAAAACCTGGGGGACTAACTGGTCTCTCTTAACAGGGCCTAAAATTTGATGCGGGTTTGTAAGTATCTTGCATTATTTAATAAGATCCCGAAAATCTGGAATTTTTCTGCATCTGCAAATGGAAGCCGATCCTTTGTTTTATGTCAAATGAGACGCAGTACATGGTTATTGTTACACGCGCTCATAACTTTTACTGGAGCTCCACAGACAGAAGGAGGGAGGACAGTGCATCACCACGTAAAACAGGAGCAGCATTTCTGCTGGTAACGTTATACTGTGAGTGCCACAGCAATACAAAATGTCAAAAGCAAAACGTTTTACGATCAGTCAGCTGATCCATTTCCTCAATATATACACAGTTATTATGTAACGCATTAGTACATTTACCCACGAGGCAAATACTGTTGGTTGTTGTTTATTTAAACAAAAGAAAAAGATGCAGTTAATATCTCTATACATTTTCATTAGTGCAACTGTATTAGTGGGGCACGTATGTTAGTAGGGCAACTAAATTAGTTACTAGTTTAGAAATGACCTTGTATTTTGACTTATATTAAAAAAATGTTTACTTCACTTTAGGCTAATGAAAACTGCAGATGCTCTGTTGTTCAAACAAGACACAGCAATATTCAAACAGTCTTTGTTATACTAAAACTACATGTAATGTATGCTTGTTAATTATGAGTGTTTCCCTTCATCGATGGACCTTTCTCTGTTTTCCAGGCTAGCTGTGTGCATGCTGACCTCATGGTGTAATAGGAGTAAAGATGAGCATTAGCAGTGATGAGGTCAACTTCCTGGTCTACAGATACCTACAGGAGTCAGGTATTCTTGTAACTCTGTATGTTCACTGTTTCTGCTTTTTTTTTATTATTATTTAATCTGAAAGTGTCATATTAATAACTGACTCTTTTACAAATAACTGCTGACCAACCTGTACTACTAACTGTTAATTTTAATTTTATATTTACGATGTCATAATGTTGAGCATGTTCACAATTATTTAAGACCCAAATTATCAGCATTGGAATCTCGGCCCAGCAATGCAAGTATGATCTCTGGAAAACCTGATACATTGTCCTTAAGTGTCACCAATTGCTGGTTAATATTTTTATGTAACAATTGAGATATTTTTAGTCTATACCATTAATTTTACAGTACTATAGTGTAAAGTAAAGTCAACAAGAGGAAGTTTAGTGATAGCAGGAACATTACTTGCTGTGCTGTTGCTTGTAATATTAGCGCATTCAACTGAAAGCTGTGTGTTAATTTGTACAGTCAACACAGTACGTGTGGGTGGGCTTGTTGCATGATAGGCGCATGAAGTGAAGGGAATGAGACTTTATACACATACTGTGTGGGCCTTTCAGATAAACAGCACAGTCTGTCTGCAGTTTGTGTAGACTTTCTTTTCACTCAGTCAGAATGAATAATTGTATCCACTACTTAATCAACAGAACAATAAACACAATATATATCAGCATTATTCAAAGAACAGTGTGAAAGGCTTTATATAGAGTCTCTACCATAAACTGTAATTTGGAAGTAAATTTGGCATAATAAAATAATGGTGTAATGGAGTAATGGTGCTTTCCAGACACAACAAAGTGATATGGATAAAATGAGACTGCAAATATGCAGGGTCATTAACATACTCAGGCTTTCTGCCCTTTGTGTGAAGAATACTGTAGATGGGACAATGACATTAATCTAAGCTCTGTAAACCAGAGCCTCTATATCACTGCAGAGGAGCTGCCAGAAGGCTCACTTCATTTCAAACTGGACCACTTTTATATGCCGGTGTCAATGAAATTCGTGCCGTTTGTAACTAACTTTTCTGCCTTATACAATGCATGTTTTACATGTCAGATTTTACCAGGCACAATGGCTCCTGTTTATATTAAAAAACAAAACAAAAAACACACACAACATTATTGTTTCATCTTTCGTCATCTATCTCTAAGCACCAAAGTAGCTCTGAAATAAAAGCTATCTGTAACCAGTAAATTATTATTGATCTGCGTCAAATGATAAATTTGCTGTGGATTACAGGTTCATTTTGTGGTCCTGCCAAGTCATTACATTTTGCCTTTTTCATATGTTGTAGATGGAGGCATCTATGCTGCTGCTGTTGTGGTGAAACTGTTTTTGTGATTGACATTGACATTTGTTTGACATATAGACCCTGTACTCACCACATGCAGAGACTAGCTGAATATAACTCAAAACATATGTTACTCATTTTTGTGAGTAAAACAAACGTGTCTAAGCTGAGTTTGGTTGAAGAATATAAAACCCCCATTAGTTCATGTTACAGTTACTGATTCAAATCATCATGAAAACTTTGACAGCATATACAGATAGTGTAGTATCTGTATATACTGTACAGGCAGTACAGACAAACTCACACTGGTAGAGTTGCTCATTATAGATATTCTAGTGCTGTTTGTTGAATATTTCTTTTCATTGTCCCTAGGGATGGGAATTTCAAGCAAAAGTGCTCTTCAGTAGTAGCTTAGCATTATTTAACAATTATTTAAAATTCGCAGCACCCCTCCTCTCCCAACATACAAAGTGCGAGGCTTCAACTGTTTCGCTTAGGGCAAGTTCACCAGGTTTTCAGCAGTACGCCACTCCAGCATTGCTTTAGTCTGCAGAATGGCACTGTATTTTCCAGTTGCTAAAATAATGGCTGGCAAATGCGATGCAGTTGAAAGCATTGTTAATGAGACACTTTTTCAAAACCTATTGGACAACTCTGCAGCGCATATGCATTATCATCAAACAGTTCCTCCAGTCGTGCTAATGCTAGCTTAACCTGGCTGAGTTTCACTGCACCTCATTTCCATACATAACTTTTTGATGGCAGTAGAAATCTCTGCAAGTTTCTGCTGTGGTGATTTGCAGCATGTACCTGCTCTCACAGTGCTGTAGTAACTATTAACACTATACTGATCCCGTGTGGAAAACACCATGCTGTTGTACACATTTTACTGCAGCCTGGTAATAACGCGAGGCTACTGATGCATGTAAAAATGAAATATTTAGTGTTATTGCGTTACTTCAAGATTCCAGTAAAATAAGGGAAAAGCAAAAATTGTTTTTTTAAAGACAAAATTATAGTTGCATAGTTGTTTTCAATTTTTTTTAAAGTTAATGACCATTCAATATTCAAAACTCAATGCACATCTTAAATTGTCACATCACATAAAATGCAACATGTTGGTGAATGTTAAAAATGCTTGAGAATGGAGCAAGAAAAGGAATAGTATCAGTAGTTTGTAAGGTCAGAAGACTTTATGATGACTTTATGACTTTATAGCAATGAATAAAACTTAAATATATATTTTAAATCATGTTGTGTTAATAGTATGAGGGAAATGAATACTTCTATGACATTACTGTCCAGTGTTCAAATAATCTTCTCTTCCTCTGTCCCCTTTTCCCTTTCTTCTTCTCTACAGGGTTCTCCCACTCAGCTTTTACATTTGGTATAGAGAGTCACATCAGCCAATCTAACATCAATGGTGCTCTGGTTCCCCCTGCTGCCCTCATCAGCATCATCCAAAAGGGCCTGCAGTACGTGGAAGCTGAAGTCAGCATCAATGAGGTGGGACACAACAGAATAACAGACCCTCTCCCCTCCTCCCCTCCTCTGTGTTTCCTGTCTAACTGGTTGTCTCTCCCACTCTGTAGGATGGCACATTATTTGATGGGCGGCCCATAGAGTCTCTGTCCCTAATTGATGCTGTGATGCCTGATGTTGTTCAGACGAGACAGCAGGCCTATCGAGATAAAATGGCTCAGCAGCAGGCCGCCGCCTCAGCACCCACATCAACAACTGGAGGCAGCATCACTGGCAACGCTAAGAATGGAGAGAATACTGCCAACGGGGAAGAGAACGGAGCCCATGCCTTAGCTAGTGAGTGAGATTTTTTACACATACATGGTTAGCTTTAAAATTAAGTAACTGGAATTATTTATTTATTTATTTTTTGCTTTATTACATCTTACTATATTTTTATGTTTTAAATAGGAGGCCAATTTTCCAGTTCCAATCTTTAAAGGATAAAGAATGAATATAGAAATACATTGACTAGAAAGACTACAGCTTTGTATAGCCACATTAACCCCCCACCCTAACCCCAACCCCATTTCTTGGCTGGCTACTGTTTTCACCCAGCTGAACATTATATGCAGTAGTGGAGAACACTACCTAAGAGGATGGTGCTACACACGCTGCAGTTGGCTGCAAGCAAGCAAAAACCTGTTTTTAAGTGTTGTCGTAGAACTGTCAGTAGATCACTTTAGTGAGATTTCTATATTTTTTACGTAAGCATGTTACCATGTACATTTTAAAAATGTTTAGTCAGTTTATCTAAATAAGGGCTTTTGGTAAGTCACGTAGTTTTTGGACTTGCAAGGAGCTGCAGCTTGCGTGTAAGACTGCCGGTCTGCTCGCTGCAGCCGCTCAGCTTACTTACTCACCATGGGGAGAAAGTTAATCGATGAACAGATGATCTGTGCCAAGATTAAACTCTGGCCGTAATGTTTTGGTAGCATTGTAAAACATAAAACAAAAATGAAAGGATGTTTTGCCGCCTTTTCTTGTTGATTCCTTGCCATAAGTTTGTTTTTGGTGGAAAAAAAAAGATTATTTTATTCACTGTACCACTCAGATGCATCTCTTCAGGAGTAAACTTGTACAACATTTTCTTACATGTTCAATGTTCGAGGTATGCCATGAATTAATCAGTCTACCTTAAATGCCATTATGACAACTTGAAGAGGTTTTAAGAGGATTTATTTGTCACACACATACACATGTACAGTAGTAAAATGTCTGAACATCAGCCGTAATTCATTTGCTTTTGCCTTTTTAGTGTGATGACATTCACTTTAGTAATGATTGGATCTTTGAACACTTTATAAAATGCACATAAATTTCCACTGGTTTACGCAAATGAAATATTTTCCACCTGTATAAAAAGGTGGCACAGCACCCGGGGTGCATTGCACAACACGTATACATCTGGCACAATCCCACCCACCAAGGATATGGTTGGCAGTGGAAGTGCAAACTCTTTCCACTGGTACCATTTTGAAAGGTACTGTACCGTACCAAACTGAACTGTACTAATCAGTGGAAACAAGACTAAAATGACCTGTGGAAACATGACAAATGCCACCTGTGGGTATGTGAGCTCACACGCACAAGGATAGCAAATGTTCATAATTAACGCTCCAATAAAATCATATAAGAAAATGTTCATTCATGAAAATGACATCAAGGAGTAAAAAGCAGAACTTTACTACTCTGATGATTGTAGTAAGAGCAGCGAGCTTGAAATGTTTCCTTGATTTATGTCTAATTTGTACATGTAGCCTGCTAAGATAATAGTCAATAATAATAATAATAATAATAATAGTAATCGCTTAAATAAAGAAAAAAATGGTTTGATCTAGCATGAAAAAAAGGTCTCACCAGAGACATAATTATCTTTAATAAGTGTATTACTGAAGTTGTACTAAAGTTGGAAATCTTCGTATTAACATAGTCTTATACAATGGCGTCAATAGCCAGATTTAAATTAATTATGATATCGTTAGGCTTCATGAATAAAAAATTGACTTCTATTAGGCTATAATAAGATTTGCGGAGTCAAACAAAATAACGTCAACATTATTAGGTGAATTTCTGTATTTATTCATAATTGCTTCAAAGTAATACAATCCAGTAGTAAAAAAACAAAAAAAGATTTTAAAAAAGAAAGAAAATTCAAAATAGGAGAACTACTCATACTCATCACTTAAGAACAAATCTGTCTGTACGAATTGTTCATGTTGTATGAGGCCCATAGAGTTTTTTTTTCATAAATACTTACTTTGAATCTGATCACAACAATAATTTGCAAACAAGTTAGATCACTACTGAGACCTTACCAGAAGGTGGACAATCGTGTTTTCTAGACATTCTTGCCATGTTAACTTGATATTCTGTCATCTGGCTGTTTGTCACTTATCAAACTCTGTACTCAGACAACCATGCAGACCTGATGGAAGTGGATGGAGATGTGGAGATTCCTCAGAACAAGGCCATGGTCCTGAGAGGCCATGAGTCAGAGGTCTTCATCTGTGCCTGGAACCCTGTCAGTGACCTGCTGGCATCAGGGTCAGTAACCTTTTTTATCATCTTCACACGGGTCTTTAACTTTGTACGAAACAAACAAATGAACGTTGTTTAAATGGTAATTTAATGCTTCCTTGAATGGAATCACTTTATGCCTTTATGAGACAGCACTGGTACAGAGATGATAGGAAAGCAGACAAGCTTTATCAAGCAAGTTTGCTTTATAACTGAATGGTTTATTGCAAGGTATTTTCTGTCAGCCAATGAATAAATGGATCCTGTATTATTTATTATTGACTTTAAGTGTTGTCTTTTTAGGATAATATGGTCATATTATGCTATCACTTCATGCACATCAGTGGTCTATAATAAAAATCACATGCTGTTTTCAACTGTAAACTAATGACAGGGTTTACTTAAAGCTGAGTATCTTGAAATTTTATGGTTGCACTTATTTTTAATCATATCTTATATATTGATAATAACTCTGTGATGGGGCTGAAAATGCAAAATCCACATTTAAACTTAACATTGCCCAGTAAGCATACAGAAGTCCATTGTGCTCATTTCCATATTTCGCTCAACCAGTGATGAACACTCTGTTCAACAACCTTAAAGAAGATCCAATATCAGTGAGGTGTCTGTCCGTCCCTCTGTCTCAGATCTGGTGATTCGACAGCGCGAATCTGGAACCTAAGTGAGAACAGTACAAGCAGCTCCACACAGCTGGTCCTGAGACACTGCATACGAGAGGGAGGACAGGATGTCCCCAGCAACAAAGACGTCACCTCGCTAGATTGGAATGTAAGCACATTAACACACATGCACATGCAAACACATCCATGTGAGTCTCCCCCATGGGTGCATCTATTTAATAACGTGACCAGGCCAAAGTTGTGGAATAGGAGAAATATTTGTGGATGTCAAAGTGCTGTTTTGTACAGTGTGTTGTCATGTTTATTTTTTACAGTTTATGTCACTATACTTGCAGTGTAATAACCATAGAAAAATTGTTATTTCCACTATACACATTATCCACACTATCCACATTACGACAGACACCCAGAGAAACTCCAAGCACAGTGTGAACATTACTGTTGGTGATATCTGACAGGGGTTTAAGTATTAGAGAGCGGAATTTTCTTAAGTTCATTCAGTAGATTGTATACTTGAGCCAAGTGCAGAGGCAAATATTATCTGAAAAGCCTCCATGCTGATTAAAAGCACAGAGTTCTCTTCTAACAGTAGCTGAAATGTTAAGCCTACAACTCTGTAAGGAAAATAGTGCCACTGTAAAAGCCAGCATGGATCTGTGAAAAATGTGTCAAAACTGATACACACCCACACAAACATTCTCTCTCTCACTCTAGGACATTCATACACGTCTGTCTCTCTTTTTCTTGGACAGAGCGAGTGCACACTGTTGGCAACAGGCTCCTATGACGGCTTTGCTAGAATATGGACGAAGGATGGTAAGACGACTTTTAGTCATTAAACATGATTTTTTTAGTGTTTGCTCTTGAGAAACCTGCAATATTATTAAGGTGATAATTCTGAAAATTCTTAATGATATAAAAGTGCATTTTTACAAATCAGTTTATCAGCAAATGAAAGTGTTTATAATGTTTGTGCTGTAGTAATTCTTGATTTTTTTTTTTTTTGGCTTATGCCAAAAAAAATCCTGAGGAAGCCTTCAAGTAATATGGCCTATTTAATCACTAAACAATGATGCCATCTAGAGGCATTTTAGCATACTGCCATTTGTATTTTCTTAGGTGTGTTATTAAAACCCTTAATGGCTTGTTGTAGGGTGTTTTTGTTTGTTTGGTTGGTTTTTTGTTTGGTTTTGTTTGTTTGTTTTTTCATATTTGGTGCTCAGATAGCTACAGATTTCATTACCTTTTTGTGTGTCTTCTCAACAGGAAACCTGGCCAGTACACTTGGCCAACACAAAGGTCCCATCTTTGCTCTGAAGTGGAATAAAAAAGGCAATTTTATCCTCAGTGCAGGAGTAGATAAGGTAAGCCAGGATTACTACTAAATATGGTGATACCATGATATCTTAGGTAACTTCAATAAATTGATCAGTCCTGAACTAGTGCACTGTGCGTTCACTGATAGCCCTGACTGTACATGTACTTGTTCTGCCAGACAACAATCATATGGGATGCCCATACAGGAGAAGCCAAACAACAGTTTCCCTTTCATTCAGGTACAAAACATTGTGTCTTGAAAATAAAATATTTACATTTGCTGTTCAGCAGCTGTAATTAAACAATCATTACAGTTTTTTTTTGAGCTTGCTGAAATCCATCCTGCTGTCTCCGTCAGCTCCAGCCCTAGATGTCGATTGGCAGAGCAACAATACATTTGCCTCCTGTAGTACAGACATGTGTATCCACGTCTGTAAACTGGGACAAGACAGACCCATTAAAACATTCCAGGGACACACAGTAAGTGGATTGTGTGCGTGTGTGCGTGTGTGCCTGTGTGCGTGTGTGCCTGTGTGCCTGTGCGTGTGTGTGTTCTTGTGCGTGCAAGTGTGCACATATGTGTGTGCGTGTGTGTCTGATTAAGTTTCACATCCATTTGGTTCTTATTGAAGTGTAACTGTTGAAGAGTCCAAAGCAAAAAGAGGTAATGAAAAGTCTTAAAAATAGAGTTTTCCTATGATTATTAATCATGACCGGGCTTGAATGAGGGCATTTGTAAGCATGAAGTTTGACTTAGATTTAACATAAATGACCTCAAGAACAATTTGCTTTTAGTTACTTTATTTGAAGTGATATTCTCAAAAAGAAGGCTTGATGACACAAACACAAAACAAACTATATATACATAAAAAGCTAAGTCAGTGTGTGCAGGCCTTCATCCCTTTCTTATCTCTTTCTAGAATGAAGTTAATGCAATCAAGTGGGATCCCACGGGTAACTTGCTAGCCTCCTGCTCGGATGACATGACATTGAAGGTGAGCTAAGAGCCATTATTTTATGGCAATAGTATTACTGTCACACTACCCTTGACGTAACACTGCTGAAGCATAAAGAAAGTGCTGATGTGGTCATGATGACTGGGGATTCTGTAAATTCTGTTAATTCCCTAATTTTGTGATTGTAGTTTTTGTTTTTTTGTTGTTGTTTTTTTAAATGAGGTCTTAAAGGATTTTAAATAGGGTGTACAAATTAAGACATTTTTGAAATGATTCACAGTTGTGTGCTTGAATTATCTTAGGAGGTTGGACATTTTTGTGTGTCGCAGTTGGTCAAAAACTGAGAACAGACAGTGGTCAAATTGTTGGTTAGCTGCGTAAGTCAGTTTACTTTGTGTGCTGTAGGCTGCACTTTCAAACACCTGCAGTTAATTAAAACAAAAGATAGAGTTATGAATATTTAGTTTGCGTTTTGTGTTGTTCCAGATTTGGAGTATGAAGCAGGACTCATGTGTCCATGACCTGCAGGCCCACAGTAAAGAAATCTACACCATCAAATGGAGTCCCACCGGCCCTGGAACCAACAATCCCAGCGCTAACCTCATGTTAGCCAGGTGACTATCTGTGTGTGTCACTGACAACACAGCGTCAGTAATGGTACACCCCAGCCTTTTAGCTTGCTGACAATACTGTAGCGTTTAGCTTTTTGTGGTTAACTGTTAACAAAATTTACTTTGCTTGATTAGCCTACTGACTAGCTCACAAGCTAATATGCGTTTTAGATATCCTTTCTCAAGCTCACAGCCTGTTTGTTGTTCAAAGAAGAAAATTGCATAACTCAGCGTTGTAACATAAATTTTGTTAAAAACTGGCATTTCTGCACATTTTTGGATAATAAAGCAAAGTTCTTAAAACATTGTAAGTGTCCACGTGTTATGATTCTACAGCAGCACTTCCATGACTCTCTGTGTCCCTGTCTCTTACTTTCCAGTGCATCGTTTGACTCCACAGTTCGTCTTTGGGATGTGGAGAGAGGCATCTGTATTCATACGCTGACTAAACACCAGGAGCCAGTCTACAGTGTGGCTTTTAGTCCTGACGGTCGACATCTTGCCAGCGGCTCCTTTGACAAATGTGTGCACATCTGGAATACACAGGTAGGGAGCAAATGGGAGAGACTAGTGTGTATGTGACCTATACACCTCAAAACGATGTGAGTATTTTGTTATATGTGCACTAAAAGCCATAGTATTGGAAATGTTTTGTGTGTCTGAATCTGTTTTAGGCAGGATGAGGCAGGTGTCCGTTCCAGCTTTAAATAACTCAAATAAAGGGTTTCTTATAGTGACAAACCAAAAAGGAATTATCACATAACATTAAAGTTCATCTCAACTCTGTTGAGCTTTTAATAATTATTTAGCTAAATGTTTTGATTGTGCCTGCAACTCAGCTGTCATCCACCCTATTTTCCACAGCAGCAGCAGCAGCAGCAGCAGTAGCAGTTAGCTGTACTCATAAACCAACTGTGCAACAGACTAGACTAGCTAAAGTTAGAGACTATCTGTGAAACATGATGAAGATCAAAAAGAGAACATTTAGCACCTGAGGAGACTAATACAGAATAAAGCCAAAGTAATATACTAAATGCTGCCCCAAGTAGCCAAAGGAATCCTTTCCTGCAGTTTGAATTCTCCTGTTCCACTCTGTTTCAAAAGGCATTTTGCTTTTTTGCACACCATTGGTCAACATACAGTATAATGGAAAATGGAAATCACTTGTCTATTCCTTTCTTTATTCTCTGCTTCTATTTCTGGTGCTGCAGACGGGCGCTTTAGTCCACAGTTACAGAGGGACCGGGGGGATCTTTGAGGTTTGCTGGAATGCAGCAGGGGACAAAGTGGGAGCCAGTGCATCAGATGGATCTGTAAGTCTCCACAGGACTGTTCGGATGTTTAGATTTGGTTTTTTTATGAGTCCTGCAGATTTTTCTTTCTCTTTTGTTGCAGGTGTGTGTGCTAGACCTTCGGAAATAGTGCTGCTGTTTGTTGGAAGCCATGGACCGACCATGAATGTGTACATAGCCAAATGACTGTCCCTGCCTGCCCTGCGTACTGCTCATGCTTACGACTATGGCCCCGCCCACCGACAGACAGGAAGCAGGAAACAGGAACAGGAAGCAAGCACCCAACACAGCAGGTCCAGACACAGGCATGAACAGATAGACAGACAGACAGATGGATAAACGGGCAGATGGATGCCCCCCTTTCTATCTGTACAGACTCTTACAGAGATGCAGAAGGGATACAGTGGAAAAAAAGAAAAAAACAATAGACGAAAAAAGTTACAGATCCATATATGTACCAAAATTTGAAAGCTATTTTGCTTTTTTGATCTTTGAACCATGGTCATCGTCATCAAAATGAAAAACAATGGAAAAAATGTTGATCTTTGTTACTAGTTGGATCTCAACATGCACACATATCAACTTCTCCACCATAAAATAGGATGGCACTTAGTTGTTTTTTTAAATTTCAGATCTCTTGTTTCAATGTTTTTATATTTTTTATCTTTGGGGAGGGTGCCGGGGCTGGTCAGGTCATAATTTTCTTATTTGGAGAAGTACATGCATACAAACACACTCAGACATACACACCAAACAGTTTTGAAAAACAGTGTTGTAGTCATGATTTCAAACCAATGTGGCAAACCTAAAGGCTTTTTTGTGTGTGTTTTAGTAGTGGTTTTTGCAGTTATGAGTGGGTCATACGGTTTAAACTCAAAATGCAGTAATTCATTTCATGTCTTTTCAAGAGGACAAACTCTGGATTCCCTTGTACATCTGCCTGACGTAGGACACAGATGATGTACATCTAGATGTTTTAAAAACAGCTTCTTTGTGCACTATTTGATCTGGATGGTTTTACCCACAGTTCTCCTCTCTCGACTCTCAGCCATAGCAGTTACCTTTTTGGTTAAACAAAATGGTGAGAAGCTGACCTCCATTTGTGTGAATGTTCAAGGCTAGGCTAGGCTGAGTTGAAGGCAATTCAACAGGTCCAGTCTCCGAATATGTACTGTAGGATTGATTTGACCTTCACAAATTCTTTTCAGTAATTGTATACACAATGTTCTTCTTTGCTAATAAAAGACTTTAGGTGAGTTTACTCCTGCTTTGTAAAACCTCCAACATTTCTAATTTAATTTAGCCCAAAAGCCTCAAATCATCAAACACACCATGCCCTGAATGTGGTGGTGGAAAAGCTCTGCTCTGGTGGCAGAAAACAGTGACTGAAGCCACAGAGCCAAAGAAAAGCCCACTTATCAAGAGAGAAATAGCTCTGTTGCTATTCAAAGACAGTACAACATTACTCTTTCATTTGGGAGTGATAATGCAGTAGCTTTTAGTGTTATATCATGGACAGATCTTGTAACAATTTAGCACACCTGGCTGATCATAATTATGTTTTAGTCTGAAAAATATTGACATGAATGCAGCATCAAAAGACTGTCAAACTTTGTCTGAAATCACTCCCTTATTCCATATTCTGCATAACAGACACTAAATTGTTCACTTGATACTGACATTAGATGAAGATTTTTGCGTGATCAGTGACAGGTGTAGTGTTGTACGGCTGTACCTGTCAAATATGATCCCTGTGGGTGGTTAGAAAGTACATTTTTCTATATTAGTGTGGGATACTTCAGTGTACACATCTCACTCAGATTTTCATTGAAAACATACAATGCACTATCTAGGGAGTGATTTGAGGCAGGACCTCTGCTGGGCTATTAGCTGTTAAACTAGCTGGATTAGCTAAGCCTGCAACTTAAAATAGCCATGCCTGTGTGAGGTGTTGTGGTTGCCTGTTAATTTTCAATCACAGAATTGCTGTATCTTCAATGAAAAGAAAACTGTTGTTGCATCGATACTTTCTCAATTGCCCTTTGACCAAAGTTTTATCTTTGCTAAATGAAGGAATCTCTTGCGTTACGGCCTCTCCGCAGCTGGAGGTCAGTGCTCACAGAACAGGACCTTACGTCAAAGGGCAATCGATTGGCTGCTTGGGACCAGCAGAGCCCACAGAAATACTGAAGCACAGGAATCTCCTTCTAGATATTTTATGAAATAGGTGCAATGAACTAATGTTTCGACGTTCGAGTTAAACAGTGCTGATACAGCTTTGAATGGATTAAACAACCTCCTTCTTGCAGGTAGACAGTACTCAATTGATACAAGAGGTGGGAGGTAAAACGTCATTAAACCAATACTGTGACAGCACACATTCATGTATAAGCAAACCTTGTTTTTGACAATGTAACTTAGAGTTGCCCTCTGCTGGCCAAACCATATGTGGGCAGTCCCCAGTATTACCAAGAGTTCCTATTTACAAATTAACACTATTAACAAGATGAATTATATTTAACATAGATCCCTTGCAAATACTTGATCAGGAGACATAACAAAACAAAAGGCATAGTTAAGAACATGAGGCTAAATTCATAATTACAGGAAGCACGAGAGGTTCAGTTCTTCATTAAGACCTTATGGTTTGACTGTTCAGTGCGTATATCTAGAACGCCTCTCTCTGGAGCAGTTTTTTGACGATGTCACCACCTCTTGGAGAGGGGAGGAATTTTTCATTGGCCAAGGAGCAGAGAGAAGCCAGAGAGCTGTAATTTGCCTGCATGTAGTGTCTCACTATTGCATAGTCCGATTGTGTATGGCAGTTTTGTGTTCGGCAATGCGTGTTTTTAAGGGTTGTTTGGTCTAACCCACATAAACCATACCACATGGACATTTAAGAATGTATGTGAAGTACTGCAGTTTATGAATGAGTTGATGTTGCATTTTTTACTGGTGCATGGGTGAAAGAAATGTTCAGAGTCAAATGAGTTGGTACAGTGGGTACAGTGACCACATCTGTAAAAGCCAGATGGTGGAGCAGGCAGCCAAGTATTTGTCTGGGACGGACGTGACACTGTGTGAACAAGTCTGTCTTTCAGTAAGTGGGCTCGTCTGAAAGAAATCAAAGGGGTTCAACACAAATCTGTTAAAGAGGTGGGTCACTTTGTAGAACATGCCAATGTTTTCTTAGGATGTTTTTTATTTCTCCTGCAATGGGCAAAAACTCAGTGGAGAAGCAGAGGCGTGGTGTCACAGAGGTGCGCTTGGATTTCACAAGGAGGCGGGCTCTATCAGCACGCACTGCTCACTGATAGGCTGCCCGGTTCATCAGTGGTGCCCGTCAAAAAAGTAAAGTCTAAGTCAAGTCACATCATCACAAACAAGATTTGTTTATACATGAATGAATGCTGTCACAGTATTGGTTTAATGATGTGTTACCTCCCATCTCTTGTATCCAATGAGTATTGTCTACTTGCAAGGAGGAGGTTATTTAATTCATTAAAATCTGTACCAGCACTGTTTGACTCTGATGCAGTGTGCATTGAAACATTAGTCGATCATAAAATCAAGTGCTCCAGTATTTCTGTGGGTTCTGGTCCCAAGCAGCCCATCAATTGTTCTTTTGTCTTTGCTAGTCATATTGGGCAGTTTGCTAACTTTTTCCACTTTGGAAAACTGTGGCTCTGCTCTTTTGAAGTTTGAAAATAACTAAATTTGCAGCATCTCTGACTCCAAAACGTCTGCAAGTGAAACCTGAATCTGCCAATCTAATCAATCTAATCTAATCACTCAAGCACTCAAAACTAGTACAAAAACGCAGCTAATGAAGAGACCCCCCTCAGTGTAAGGTTGCTATTAAGAATCAAACCCAAAAGCAGAAGACTGAGCAATATGTAGACTTTCTCCATTTCTGTCTTTAGAAAATTTTATTTCTAAAGTTTTTATTATCAGGGCCAGACATAAACAAACCAGACATTAAAAGATGTGAAGTAGCTAAAGGTCAAATGTAAAGTTCTACCTACAGCCGCAGAATAGTGCATTCAGAACAGTAAAACATAAAATGTCTAGCTGTTCCTTCAACGTAGTTGATTTATCTGCCCTCTCACTGACCCGTCACTCTTGGCTCTTCACCACCACAAATATTTTACTCATATTTTGTTGAGGTACCTTACCAACAAGGTATTTCATACTCCTTTTAAAGACAAATTTAAAGTTACATTTTTATAATTTCTATGTAGATTTGAATAATGTGAATTGATGAATCATTGGCAGTGTTAATGTACATGGTCTATAAAAGATTTTCTTTTCTTATTTTAAAGCTTTGCAAATGATAAAGGTTGCACATGGAATGTAAAGCTCACTGAGCTGAGCTGTCATTCTAAAGGCACCTTGCCTGGGAAGAGTTTTCCCAGGAGCAAATTACCACTAAATTTGTCTATGTTGTAATAAAGAAATGTTTTCCTTTTTCTTTTGCTTAATTTTTTTTTTTTGGGAAGCTGTTCCAGAAAATTGCTTTCTCCTGAAATTCCTCTTGACTTAAAGATAAGACTTTTTAAGTCTTTAAATTGAATAAAATTGTAGTTTTTCAATCAAGCCAAGACTCGGGAAATTTCTGGTTCCCCTCTTTAATTGCTATTATTGAGAGTCAGATGTTTTGCGGAGGATGTTGCTCTAAAGCAGATATGATCTCATTGGTTGAGAATGGAGTTATATTTGTGTCTGACATGTCAGTGCACAATAGGACATTTTGAGCATAGATTTTTTTATGCACAATTTATTTTTTACAGAGAAACCTTTATCACACAAAATTTTTATTTGAAAAGATGCTCTGTGTTCTGAACCTTCAAGCATTCGCTCAAAGTGTCTGTCGTGCTCTCTCGTCTTGGCTCTGTGCATCCTTAGGTGTGCTTGCATGCTTGTTTAACATAGCAGTGTTAACATTTTGCTTCCCCTGCGGCCAACTGGATAACTTAAGTGGGTGATTTTTATTGGCTGTTTTGTTAATACTCGTGCACTCACAAATGAGACAAATATAATTCCATACTTGAGTTATCAGTGTTAATAACTAAATAACCAGTTTTTTTCTGGTGATAGACTGAAAGCCAGTGAAAGACTAATTAAATCCTCCATTATAATCATGAGTAGGCAAAAAGTTATCACTGTATATTTAAATTGAGTTTTACCTGTTGATTCAAGTTCGTAAACAGAGTTTTAATTAGAGCAGAAATATTAACATTTGCGCTCTGCTTCTTAGAAGTGTTTGTACAACAACAAATCAACTTTATTTTCTACAGCATTCTTTGTAGTAGTTTGGATAATTCTACTGATGGACTTTGCTGAGATTTCATGTGTTGATAAGTCCGGTGTACTAGTTAATTTTTTTAAATTATTATTATTATTATTTTAACTTTGCTGTTTTTGAAGCACTTGAGCCAAAAGTTCTGAAAATCTCTCACACAGGCCAATTCCTGCCATTCACAGTTAGGGTGAACATGACCAAAGTTGCTGAGTCAGCCTTTATCTGTGCCACCACAACAGTTGCATCTTGTCAGCCCAGCAGCATCTTTCCCATGATGTCCCCAAACCTTTATGTTCATTTTTAATCTGCAACTCACATCACATCAGTCTGTTACAATTTCAGTCAGATCAGTAAAACAAAAGTCCAGAATAAAATATATTTTGATAAGAGTTTGGAGTTTTTATTTCTGTGTGAGTGTGTGTGTTTGTATGTATGTGCAGTTTAGTGTCAGTGCTGAAGTAACACAGTCAGTACTCACATTAATTACAGTCATGAATCCATATTTTATTTTTCAATAAAAAAATAAGTCTTTTATAAGTATTTTTAGCTGCACTCATGCTGATGCTTTCACATCAGCATGCAGCACATGAAACTTAGGAGATATGCTTAATGCTCAGTAAATATTTTCAAAATGGGAGAATTGGACATTATTGTACAGTTATTGAAAAGGAAGTTGCAGTCAAAAGACAGAAAAAACTCAAGTCTGAAAGGAATAGCATTCAACAATCCCTGAGCTGTGAACTCGTGTTGGGCTTGAAAACAACTAACTGTAAGGCTTTGTAATTTTCTAACTTGATACTGAGGCTTGTTTGTATGTAGGGAGGATTAATAGAGGCTTCACCTGAATCAACACCTTATTGATTTATTAGCATGCGATCTTAAGTCTATCCTTATGTGTGCATACTGAGAGTATTATTGTCATCATCAGTATAAAAATGTGAGGAAACGGTTGAATTCTATTAGCTTGACAATTGAAAATTAACCGTGAACAGTTTCAAACTGACCAAATTAATTCTAATGAAGCATAAGTAAACATAAAATGAGATTAAAGAACTGAAATCTCAACTAGCAGTGCACAGTTCATTTTCACGAGGCCCGAACACAAGGGGAAAAGCAGCCACCATCACATCAAATCGAGTAGGTCACATATTTGTGAAACAAAAAGCCTTTCAAAAATGATGAGATGATGAAAACAGCATTTCTGAAGGCTATGGATTCGCTGTTGACTCGCTGCTGAGATTTTGAAAATACATCTGAAATCATGGTGGTGTTCAAGGACATCCAGTTGTCCAGAAACACGGTCTCATTGCAGGAAACTTTGAAGATAAACTTAAAAACCTTGAAGATCAACTTAAAAAGGACAACTGTTGTCTCTCGGATGTGGCACAGTTGTGTATTTTCATCAGAATGGTGTTTGAGGACAAGAGTGCCAAAAAGGAGATACTTACCATTTTGCCTCTGTAGCTGGAGATAGTCTTCCTCTGTGCCACTACATGGCACTGTGCCAAACTCACGGAACATTGATTGCTAGGTTGTGCTGTGTGCAGTGCATCCACCTGGATATATAGGTTCCTCCCATCTGATCTCTGGTGGCGGTGGCTGCGGTTTAGCGTGGCGTCTTTGTTTGGCGTAGACAACATCTTAGTTGATTTTGGCGCACCCCTGTCATCCTCCTCCGCTATACAGGTATGGCGCTTTGCCCTCTTGCCATCTTTTATTGTGTGCCCATTGGGCACATTAGTGACACTGGTTTCCACTGCTTGTGGTGCATCTGACCGCTCATGCTGGGGGGGACGGGTCGCCCTGCTTGGAGCTTCACGTGGTAAGTTGGTGTTGTCTGCCTTTCCTTTTCGTTCTCTTGGCCTCAGCTGATTAATGTATTACTGCTGCAGCATGATTGAGTCACAGACCTCATCATACTGTTTCTGCGGTGAGGCTGCGCTATTGCTCACTGGTATGTTTATTTTAAAGAAGCTAGCTACATACTGAATTTATGAGTTATTAAAATTATAGTCTGCAGCATGTGTCTGGCCTGTCAACAGCCACACCTTAACAACCTGCTGCTGTTTTTTTTCTGGCCCCACTCTGCTTTCTGGCTCCCTTATCTGTGGAGATCGTGTTATTCGGGCTCGGTGGAGGAAACTGCATCACTCCTCTGTGCAGTGTTGGTGATAGCTGGTCCCTTTGGGTGGACTGTTTGGCTTACGCTCTTAGCTGTTTCGCCCCCTTGTTTGGACCCAAGTGTTGGCTCTCTCACCTTTAGGCTGGGCCTAGCTGCCATATCAATTTTAACATCCCAAATGTTCTACATTAATTTGCAATTACTTTCTGTCTTTTGTTATTTGAATAATTGTGAATTTATTTATAAATTTATAGTTATTGTTTGTAAATTTGTACAATTATTAGGTTTGGCCAAAGGTCAATTGAGTATGAATGCGTGTGTTAATGGGTTTAGTATATGTTTTGTTTATTTTGTGTGTCTGTACACCAGGATTGTAGAGCACTGGCATTGTTTTAATCCTCCCTTCTCCTCTCCTTGACGGCAATCCAGTCCCCCTGGTGGTGGTGTTGTCTTCGGTTTTTGTTGACTTGCAGTGTCACAGGTGTTTAATTTGAAGATCTTTCCCCTTTTGATTCCCCCTGCCACTGCGGTAAGCCCCAGCCCTGTCGCTGCCCCCCCCCCTTTTTCTGCCTAGTGCCAATCGTTATTAATGGTTGGTTTTTAGCATCAGTCCTGGTAGTTGTGACTTTTAGCTTTCTGTTAATTGCTGATTAATTTTCCTGATGTTAAACAAAGTTTCCTTTTAATTCAATTCATCCTCTGTCCCGGTGGGGTTAATCTGAACCTGTGTGCCTAGTCAGTATAAAATATTACTAGTAATCTCTGTGGGTGAAATCCCCAGGGTGGCATTGTCACCACAAAACCATCCTTTTGCAGGCCACACCTCTAGAAGGGCATAGCTACACAGGGAGAAGATATTTTTCAAGCCTTAAGAAGTTAGTGGACAAAATCAACCTCGCTGTCCTGACTGTCAACACTTTCAAGTGAAAAATACAGCTACTTTCAACCAAGCTGCAGTGCCAGGACCTGCATGCAGAACTTCAGTGTCAGAGCAAAGATGCAGCTCAGCTCAACAGTGCCAGTTACATTGAGCAAGTTAAGAGCATTGTATCCCAGTTTGAAAGATATTCCACAGATTTTGCATCAGAGGAGCCAGTCGCCACGTACATGTTTCCCATTTGCAAGGACATTTATGTGGATGACATAGCCTCCAAATTGGGAACCCTTTTCCTCTTGGACACTACTGCAGCAGAGAATGAAATTCTCCCTTTTCAGAGTGACGTTCAGATGATGTCCAGGGCTTCTGCGGACATTAAGGGTGAATTCTGGCATCACCTATCAGAGGAGAAGTATCCAAACATAAGGAGATGTGCCTTTTGCCTGTCAGTCCAGCTTGGTTTGACCCACCTCTCTTGTCTTTTCACACATGAAAACTGTAAAGGCCAAGTTCAGATCCACCATGACAGATGATCACCTATTCGCCTGCCTGAGACTTGCCATTAGCCACTACTCTCTGATTATGAGAAAATTAGCATCCTCCTCCCAGTGCCAGAGATCCTATTAAAGAGGTCACTCCTTTTTCTGAGATGTAAAATGTTTCTGCTCTATCACAGTAGCTTGAATGCAACCCATCACTGGTCAGAGGTGGGGATTGTTTTGACAGGATCTTGTGTTGTTGAAAAATATAAAATTAGATCTCAAGTGTAAAAGTGTCGGG
This sequence comes from Naso thynnoides, assembly GCA_029783665.1. Lineage (NCBI taxonomy): Eukaryota > Metazoa > Chordata > Actinopteri > Acanthuriformes > Acanthuridae > Naso > Naso thynnoides. The sequence goes on along the minus strand of JAQLOL010000020.1, from coordinate 2,421,454 downwards.
CACCCCCAGTTTATACCTATAAGATCAATAGTGTGCACATCTGTGCCCCACTTACAGAAAAACAGCTCCATAGCTCCATAGTGCTACTAGAGGTAATTTGAAGAAGAAAAAAGGGAACCTTTCACTTACCGCACAAGGGATAAACTGATAAGGTTGTTCTTAAATTCTTAACTTCTTAAAGTTCTTAACTTCTGTGGAATGTCTGTTTTGCCCCTAAACTGCAGCCCCAGGGTCCACTTCATACATGTATGAAATTTGATGGACACATCTATCAGACGTAGATCTACAAGAAATCTCTTGAGACCATAGGCAAAAGTTAACAAGAAGTCAGCCGTTTCGAATTAAGTGGCCATTTTTGGCTATTTTCACTTTAAGGAACTCCTCCTAAGGAATTTATCAGATTATCAGATTATCATGAAAATTGATTTATTCTAGGATTTGCAATTCCACAAATATTGACTGATTCTACTTTATTTTGATTTGAATAAAATTTAAACCTCAATGATGCTGAGTAATTAACCATGTGAGGTTTCATCAAATGCCAGCCCCACAATGACAGCGTTTTTCACCATGGACAGAGAGTTGCTGGAACTTGACATTACGTTATCCAATCTGTCTGAAATTTTAAATGTATGCTTACAATGCCACTCTGAGGTGACTGACGTGCCTACAACAGCTCATGCACGCTTCGCCCCCCTACTCCTAACAGGACTTTGAAGGCCTGCCTGTGTTCTTTGCCAGTCCTGAAGAGTCCCAACTTCACCTGACGATTCCTGGTCCATGTGGATGCCTCTGCTGTTGGACTCGGTGCAGTGCTGGCCCAAGGAAACCCTGGTGAGGAATAGCCAGTGTTGTACCTGTGCCACAAGTTGCTGCCACAAGAGACCAGGTGGAGAAGGAGGGCCTGGCCATCAAGTGGGCTCTGGAGAGCCTGCGGTACTACCTGTTGGGGAGGGAGTTTGACCTGGAGACTGACCACAGGGCACAAACCTGGATCAACTCCATGAAGGATCACAACAGCCAGCCGTTGGTACCTGTCTCTCCAGCCCCCCAGGTTCCAGATTTGACACTGATCTGGGATGGCCACCATGGTGGCTGACTTATCTTTCCAGGTTCCCGCACATCGACAACCTCAGGGATAATACGGTGTAGCAGGCCTGATTGCGAGCTGTGTGCCCGCAGTCAGTGACACACAATCCACCCTGACACTGTGAACACACACACATGGACATTCCCCACTTCCCTCTGTCTTCAAACAGCCACAGAACTGAACACTCAACTCCACAACTTTTCCCCAGTGTTCCCCGTTCCCCTCATGCTACCAAGGGTGCGCACTTGGTCATTTTAGGACTGTTTCAGCATACACTTTCACACGCACGCACACACATTGACTCACCTATCACATGAGTTTTGCGCTGACATCCTGTTAACGAAAGAAAACTGGAGCAAACCATTCCTTAGACTTTTATGCTTGCACCTGCGCACCAAAAATCAGTGATGTATGTATTTTTCTGTTAACTGTTAGTTGTGCCTTGTTTGTAGAGTTTTGAGACAAAGAAAAATGTCATGATAAATGGAGCATATTTGTGCTAAATTATCATTATTTTTTGAATTGTGTTTTTGATGCTTCATATGCCAATTTATTTGCTTTTGTTAAATTTGAGCCCAGAGGGAGGGGTTTGTAATATATAAGGAGCTGCTTCAGCAGCGTGAAGTCAGTCAAGTTTCTGGTTATACTGAGAGTAACAACTCTCCTGTTCTGACTGACTGATTTGTTGGATCAAAAGTTATTAAAATCTTTTGATTTGGAGTCAAGGTGTGGGTGTGACAGGGCTGCCATTTTTTCGTCATGAAAAACAAAATGCCTATAATATCAATGTACATTGTCCAATATGCATCAAACTTAATATGTATCATAAGAGTCCCATCTTAAACCCATTCACATGCTGGAATTCAGACATACTCATAGTGCCATCTACTGGTGACAGGAAATGCAAATTTTTTAACATCTTTCAGGTTTTAACAAACTCCATCTACACATTATATCTGACTTCAATCTGCTTTCACCTTTCACATGAAAAATTATCACAAGCTTTGATTTTTGACGAACCAGGCCGGCTATTCGCCTTTTGCTGTAAACTTCAACAGACATCCAAACCTGCGAAACAAAAAGTCATTTCAGGGAGGTGTCTCTAACCCCCCCCTCGCGGACTAAAGCATCACAAGCTAACAGGCTGTCATGTTGGAAAATTACTGTACCTATTAATTTGCCAATATTTACTTGCTTTTTTTCAGACTGTTTACATGTCAAATAGCTTTTCTGAAACTGAACAGAGCAAAAACTTTTTTTCAGACTATTTACATGAACACAAATATGTCTTTTTTTCTTTTTTGGGGGGCATTCTCCCATGACACTTGAACTGATTGTCTCTTGGTCTTGGAGAGAAGATGTAAAAGCCTGCCCACACAGAAAAGTGGTTGGTCTACTAAGCAAGACAGAGCTATCAGGATGCCTTCTCTCTCACACATGCGCTGGATGGACAGTCACGCTCACGCTGCATGAACAGACACACAGGCACACCCACACGCTCTCGCTCCCTCTCTGTGCGTGCTTGCATGATCAGACACATGCAGACACTCTTGCTCGCTCGCTCTAGATTCCAGGAGATTGTATCTCATTTGCGGGCGTGCTGGAGAATCCCGGAACTTGTTGGGATGTCTGCATCAAAATGTCTATAACTTTAATGTGCATGGTTCTATATGCATAAATCTTCATATGCTGGTCAGTCAGGGTGACATTTCAGTATGTCATTGGTTTCACAAAGGAGCGGTCCAAAATGACTCACTAGCATCCCTTAAACTGCAGCCCCAGGGCCCACTTTTAAATCCATGTATGAAATTTGTTGGACATCGTACCCAGATCTACAAAAAAGACTCTTGAGACCATAGACTAAACTCAGTGGGAAGGCGGCCATATGAATTAAATTGGCCCTTTTGACGATTTACACATTGTGTATTTTAATGAACTCCTGATAGGATTTTTTTCAGATTTTCATTCAAATTGCTGTGTATACTCTTAATCCCTGTGGGACCAAAAGTTATTAAAAGATTTCGTTTTTGATCAATGCTGTGGGCATGGCAGGCTGGCCATTTTGAGCGTTTGCTGTGAACAACAAAATCTTCAAACTTCAAAGTACACTGTTTAATATGCACCAAACTTGAAATGTTTCACAAGGGTGCCAGCCTGACCACATCTGTATGCCAATATTCAGTCATTGTCATAGCGCTACCTACTGGTTACAGGTCATAAAGACTTTTCTACTGGGATAAGCGACTCCTAAGAGGTTTAATTGATTCTACTTTATTTTTTATTTGAATTATGTTTACACCATCATAATACTTAATAATAACCATATTAGGTTTCATCAAACACCAGAACCATGACAGCACTTGACCACAGCTTACTGATAAACACCTTTCATCATATTGGTGTATCAAAGCAAGCAATATCCTGGTTTGCCAACTATCTATCAGACAGAACACAATGTGTCCAGATGGCAGGTTCCACCTCTTCTTTGTTGAAG
>JAQLOL010000020.1:2398649-2408742 GCA_029783665.1 Naso thynnoides | reverse complement strand
TAGTGCGGACTAGTGAGACCGATGCGTATGAACTGATGAAGCCCCTTGGATAAGAGGCGAAACGTCTTCCTAGACAAGTACAAGTCCAGTTGCCTACGATTCAATTTGCCCAGAGAGAACAATGACCTGGATGAATGAGAATATTCACGGACTTCCTGTGGCCAGTTTTTATTATTTCTTTCATATTTTTCTCTGCCACCAGCCTGCAAGACATATTATGAAACAGTCTGAAGGAACTTCAGATACAGGCAACCAGATCTTGCAGGCCAGGCAGCAGCTATGAAGACATCAGCCTACATCTGACAGAGGAGGAAGAGGGTAAGACTTATAAGAATTTTAGTCAGCAGCTCGATTATTTTCCACAAACATGTGCACACACACACACACACACATCATGGTATGAACCTTACAGAGCATTATGAATATTATTTTAATACATGTGTTTACAGCTGCTGGAAGCGAGGAGAAGTGTCTTGACCACCAAGGAGAAAATGGATTTTTGGTGGGGTATCACCACTGACGTGATGTCAGATGGGGAGGATGACACCGTTGACGGGGAGACTGGGTAAATTGTGAGGCCTCCATCTTTCCATAGTCAGGAGCTCTCCACCCTCTGCTTAAGACTTCAAGAGAGACTAGAAGGGAACCCAAAGTATGTGGTGATACACTGCAAAAGGCTGCGAATTGAGTCAACTTCAGAGAGACTGGTATCAAATCAATATGGTCTGATGCAGGAAAGAGACATTTCAACACTCCCAGTTCATTTTCAGCCCTCCACCTGCATGTCAAAGACTGTCCACTGCTGCTTTTTTGTTTTAAGGCACCCGGGCCTAGCCAATGCCAGGTCCTTGAGTAACAAAATGGACAAGCTGAAACTGGGTTTAGAAACCCGGACAACCACTTGGGACACTCTCGTGATGGTTATCACAGAAACCTGGCTTCACCCGGGGCTCCCAGACAATGCTATTGATCTACCAGGCTGCTCCGCACACCGCAATGATGGGAATGAGGAGTCCGGTAAGAGCCGCGGCCGTGGCTTATGTGTTTACACAAACAACAGCTGGTGTACTGATGCCACTGTCATAGACAAACACTGCTCTCCAGACCTGGAATTTAAAGCAGTAAAATGCAGACCATTCTACCTGCCACGGGAGTTTTCTGTTGTTAATTTGATTGCTGTCTACATACCACTGGACGCGAATGCTAACCTAGCACTCAGCTACCTGCTAACTGCTATAAATAAACAGCAGGACACATATCCGGATGGTGTTTTTATTACTGCTGGAGACTTCAATCATGTCAACCTGAAAAGAGTGCTGCCCAAATTTCACCAACATGTCAAGTGTGCAACCAGGGGGAATAATACTTTGGACTGTGTATATTCAAATATCACCAAAGCATACAGAGCCTCCCCCCAGCACACCTTGGACAGTCTGACCATCTGTCACTCTTCCTGACCCAAGCATACAACCCCATGATTAAAAAACTGAAGCCCACTACCAGAACTGTTGTCACTTGGCCTGAGGATGCTTCCTTACAGCTACAAGACTGTTTTGAAAGGACAAACTGGAGTCTTTTTTCTGACCCGGATATAGAGACTTATACCTCCACTGTTCTCTGCTACATCAGGACCTGTACTGACAATATAACCACCAAGAAAAGCATCAGAGTTTTCCCAAACAGGAAACCTTGGATGACAAAGGAGGTCCAGGTGCTGCTGAAGGAGCGCAATGCAGCATTCAGAGCAGCGGACAGACAGCAATACAGCACAGCCAGGCATAACCTGAAGAGGGGCATCAAGCAAGCTAGGGCTGCTTACAGGGGGAAGACCGAGGGTCACTTCTCCAACAGGGACCCAGCACGCATGTGGCAAGGCATCCAACACATCACAAACTACAGGGAAAATCAGCACCCACCCCCAGACAGCAACACCCACCTGGCTGAGAAGCTCAATCATTTCTTTGCACGCTTTGAAACTGCAGAGAGTGATAATGGGACTGAGCCTACACTGGATGCTGCTGCTGCTCCTACTGCCACTGCTGCTGCTCCACCCCTGTCTCTTCAGATCCATGAGGTGAGGAGGATCTTCAGCTTGGTGAACATCAGGAAGGCTGAGGGGCCATATGGAGTCCCAGGGAGAGTGATCAGAGACTGTGCCTACCAACTCGCAGAGGTATTTATTGACATCTTCAACCTGTCACTGTCCCAGGCTGCCATACCCACTTGCCTTAAGTCAGCCACAATCATACCAGTGCCTAAAGAGAACAACATCATCTGTTTAAATGACTACAGACCGGTAGCACTTCCTATCTCCCTGTTAACTTTGACCAGCACCAGTATGCATACAGAGCTCACCGTTCCACAGAGGATGCTATTGCCACTGCCCTCCACGTAGCACTCACACATCTGGACCAGCGGGGAACATACGTGAGGATGCTTTTCATGGACTACTCCTCTGAATTTAACACAATCGTTCCCAGTAGATTGGTTACCAAAATGCTAGGTTGGGTCTCAATAGTACTCTGTGTATGTGGATTAAAAACTTTCTCACCAAACGCCCACAGACAGTCAGATTTGGCGCTCACCTCTCTCCCACCCTGACTCCCAGCACAAGGGCACTGCAAGGCTACGTACTAAGTCCCCTACTGTATTCACTGTACACATCAGACTGCACTCCTACATGCTCCACAAAAACAATCATTAAATTATTAGACGACACAACAGTGGTGGGATTGATCTCGGACAACAATGAAACACACGACAGAGAGTAAGTGGACAGGCTGACGGAATTGACGGGATGGTGCATGGACAATAACCTCACATTAAACATCAAAAGACCAAGGAAATCATCTTTGACTTCATCTTTGCAGGAAGTAAAGCCTTGTCCATTGATGGTTAGGGGGGCGAGGTCCTCATGGTGTCAGACACTGAAGAAGAACAACTTGTCTGCTGAGCTGCTTAGAGCCTTTTACCTTTGCTCCCTCCAGAGTGTCCTGACATCCTGGCCTAAAATCCTGGCCTAAAATCCTGGTATGTGAACTGTACAGAGGCAGACCGAAAAAATCAGGAAAGGGTCATAAGAACTTCCGAGAAGATCATCGGACTCAGTCTGCCCTCACTGGAAGACCTCTTCAGAACACGCTGCCTCCGTTCTACTACCAACATCCTCAAAGATGCAAGTCACCCCAGTCATCACCTGTTCTCTCTGCTACCCTCTGGGAGGTGCTACAGGGCACTCAGAGCCCGCACCTCCAGACTCAAGAACAGCTTCTTCCACTGAGCCATAACAGAACTGAATAACTCCATCCAAACAGTGCAATAAATGGGACATTTGGGACTTTTGAGACCATCAGTGCAATAATGGGACAATATGTGCAATACCCCTAGCACTAGCACTTGTATAGCTTTTCTTATAGTTTTTAATGTTCTTTTTAATGTTCTTTTATCTGTGGATGATTGTGTATACAGTATGCATGTGTTGTGCACTTGTTCTTCTTTCAGGCATGGCACAGCGGAATTTCGTAGCACTTTGTGTACTGACAATGAAGTCTATTCTATTCTATTCTATTCTATTCTATTCTATTCTATCTTCATACAGAAAAGACCGACAAAGTACAAGTAAAATATAATGCGTTTAAAGTAATACTGCTGACTAACTTGAGTTTTCACAATAGGTAGAGCTGCTTTATGTTGTCATGTTATTATTGATTGTTGCAAAATAAAATAATACTACATAAATACTGATCCAATGTTACACACAGTATTTCTTTCTGTTGCAGTATTTCTGTCTTACCATAAAGCAACGGTTGGATAATGTCAAATGGTGTGATAAATGAGTGTTGAATGAAGAGCAAACCTGTCTTTATAACCACAGTGAGTTTCTATGTATGCTTTGTTTCAGTTCAATTCTGAGTAGATAGATAGATAAATACTTTATTGATCCTTTCACAGGAAATGATCTGTTACAGCAGCTACATCCACAGTTAAAAAACAAGAGAAGACAACCACACATAACAAAACACATCTGTACCTACCTAAAACACAGAAACATTACTACAATACCTAAGAACTTGTACACATAATAACATACAATAACACACCTAAAATACATTTAAAAACTGTAGTAATAACAATTAAAATAAAATTGAGTTAAGAAGTATGCAAAAGTGTGCAGAATGTCCCAAAGTGCTCAGCAGTAGGTTAAATAGCAGCATTGTACAGTCTGATGGCAGCTGGCAGGAAACACTTCCTGCTGTGCTCCGTCCTGCACTTCGGTGCTATCAGTCTGTGGCTTAAGGTGCTTTGCTGAATCACCTACAAGGCATAGAGAGGATGGGGTGGGTTCTTTAGAATGGTGTTTAGTTTGCAGAGGATCCTCTTTTCAGCCACCTGCTCCACTGCGTCCATCCGATGATGGAGCTTGACTTTCGATGAGCTTATTCAATCTGTTTTTGTACGCTGTTCAAGCGCCCTCTCCCCAGCACACCTCACAAAAAAACAGCATGCTGGCAACAACAGGCTGGTATACAGTGCACAGTAGAGGCCTGCAGATATTAAAGGATCTTAGCCTTCTTTAAAAATACAATCTGCTTTGACCCTTCTTGTGCAGCATCTCTATGAGTGGTTTCCAGTCCAGCTTGCTGTCAAATTGCACCCCAAGGTATCTGAGACCAAATGCCAGCTCCACCTCAGTACCTCTCATGACAACTGGGGCTGGCTTGGGCCTCTTCCTCCCAAAGTCCACAACCATCTTTTTGGTCTTTGAGGCATTGAGGCGCAGATGGTTGTTGAAACACTAGTCGACAAAGCCCTCCACAGTGTCCCTGTGCTCCTCTTCATCTCCTGTCTTGATCAAGCCAACAATTGCTGAGTCATCAGAACATTTCTGCAGTAGGTATTGTAGGCAGTAGACAAGTAGGCATTGTCAGCTGCCGAAAACATACAAAACTGACACAGAAACTCAAAAATATAACCATAATGGTAAAACCTTGCCACCTGTTCATTTGGTTTACACAGCATGGGCAGCAGAAATAAAATCATGAAATTCATTAGAGAGACAAGGTAATGATATGAGGAGAGGGAGCAGGTAAAAACAATTACTAATATCTTTAAAATAACATAGATGTATCATCTCTAAATGGCCCCTTTTTTGCACTGCCAGCATGATGCACCATAAAAAAATAAATGAATGAATGATTTTAAAAAATCCTTATTTTTTAATAAAGAATGAGATGCATCCAGGACTGTCTCCTGATATAACAATCTATACAATTTCTACTTGGAATAATGAATTGAAAGACATTTGATAATGAACTGAAAGACATTTACTTTATTTGCATTTTTCATAACAAGAAGACAAGGTTTCCAAACATTAGTATTGAAAGAACCATATAAAATAAACAAAAAAAATACTCAGTGACCTTTTTAGCCAATAGTGGTACTGTCTCAGGTTCCCCAAAGGTTGAATCAAGTTCCTTAAAGGTTGCATTTTGAATTTTCAAGAATGCACATACATTCATGTAAATATTTATTGTATATATAATTTTACTCATATGCATGTGATGCATACACAACAAATAGAGAAACAGCGTCCTCAATGTGAAGGTCTAAAATACAAACTGGTTCTCACAAAGATAGCTAAAGAAGACCCCTCAAACACACATACAAGTACAAACTGTACAATGCCATATGATGCATCTGACAGCCTTGGCTGCCAGCTTTGCTGCCTTTCTGCAGGGTTTTGAGCTCTAGGGGGTTCTATGGCTGAATATCTGAGGGAGATACAAAAGAGTGCCAGTAAAGATGTGAAGCAGGGGCTCAAAACTGTGTGTGACAGAGGTCCCCTGCCTACAGCACAGCACTACAGCATGACAGCCCACTTCCCCAACTGCAATCCTTTCCTCTGTCCCTCCCTGCCTGTCTCCTCGCCTTTCTCTCATTCCTGTTTAATACATTATAAAAATTCACTGCCTTCTCTCACAGGCACCACATAACCCATTTATCACTTTTGACATTGGCACAAATGACTTTGGCTAAAGAGCTGGGATGGAATATGTGGCCCGTTTGTGTATTCAATCCGCAGCCATACACACAGAGCAAGAGAGATTTGTCATACGGTAATTTCACTTCAAGATTAATGGGTGTAAAGATAAGACTGCCTCTACAGGTAAAGGGTGACTCTGAGTTAGGTTTTAAGAGGTTTTATGAAAAAATTTAACTGGACTTCAGTATGTGTATGATTTTTACAGGCTAAATGAAATGTAAATGCAAATATTTTAATTGCCTGTATCAGTAGGTTCTTCTTAAGAGACTGATGATTTTTTTATGTGCTGCTTTTAAAATAGTAACAGTGGAACGGTGAATATTAATGGTCGAATGTGTCCTTACTTCACCAAATATACCAGACACAAATGAACTGCAATGTGACCACCGGTAAGCAGCAGGGAAGCAAAGTGTAGACAAACTGTCTGTAAGAGACACAGGACCTTAAACACAATATTTAACCTCTGCCTGCTCCAAGGAACAACACATGATTGAGCTTCATGAGTGAGCTGACAGCTTTTGGTGTATGTTGTGTTGATGCTGAACATGCACAACGAACATATTTGCATGCATGTTCACATTGTCATTGTTTTATTGTGATATGAGTGTATTTACCTTTGTATTTAGCTTATTGTAGGGCTGCACCTAAATAATGAGTCAGAGAGCAGCCAGCATGATTGTAGACTCTCAATCTTATTTTCTATTTTTGAGATCGAAAGGCTAGCTATTTCCCCACCATCAGTCTTTGTGCTAAACTAGCCAGAGATGTTGTAGTATTAGATTAAATTTACATTAATTCGTCAAGAAATAATTGCAACGTGCAAGACCCACTGAAATCACAACCTGACATTTGTAAATGTATTTTTTTTTAGTTAAACAAATAAGATGCATGTTTATTAATAAGCTGTAATTAGGTTGATAATTGAGCAATAAGTAAAACATGCACATCCACTGCTCAAGTACAGGACAAAGTAGACAATAGAAAGGCAAGAAAACCTTTGCACGCTGGTGAGGCTCCCCCAATTTATTAATGGTGCTACAGACTCAACATTTCGATCTTTACATAACTTTTTCAGGATGTTAGATGATAATTACCATTGATGTGTTTTCTAGGGAACACAGTTTACTTTTTGTTGCTGGTTCAAGTAAAAGTTTGATGCAAAATGAGACCAAGCATAGGATCAACAAGGTTCTACTAATAGTAATAGGCAGGCAATTAACGAGACACTTAAAGCTGACCAGTACAGACTGATGTCTGCGAAGTGGAGGGTGGTTTGCCTTCACAGAGGGACTCAAAACCGTTCAACACATACCGACAAATTGACTATCCCGCTTATACCATGGTCAGCAATTTAAAATGAAGGCATTCGCAAAGTTTTGATGAAAGTTCTGCACTCAAAATCATATTTCAATGTGATTTGCAGTCAATCTCTAATTTTTTAAACTAGCAATAACTCTGTTTCCCTGGCAACACCTAAGGGTTTGACTAATACCTGGAACAATAATTGCAATTCCATACAATCCCTATGTAATGAAAACTTAGTTCACTACTTCAGTAAATAGGATGTACCATACAACTTAGCAATGGGAGATAAACTAGTCCGCTCAGCTCATTGAACTGGCTGCTAGCCAGAGAGCTAACATTATGCTAGCAAGGTTCAAAGTCAGTGGTGTTGCATAGACAAACAGTAGGTTACAAACAACTTGTCAGTATGTTACAGAACAGGCCTACCTTCCTACCAGTCATGTCATTGTCCCCAAATCAATAAAAATGTTCAGGACCAAATGACAAGCAACTGTCTCCGTGGGGAGGAGAGAAACAAACAGTGAACAGGACTGAGATGATAAACTATCAGTAAGTTCAGAGGGTGAGTGTAACAGGGCTGTAGAGGGGAATAAATTCACATAGACTCAGTTACCAACCTTTTTAAAGTAAAACACAGGGGTTAATCACCTATTGATGACTTAACCATCACTTCAAATTGGACAGCTCAGTTAGCGGACACTTAACCAACTTTTTTTTTACCTCTCAACAAGTGGAGGGAGGCTACAGCTGTGGTGTTTAGATAATAATGCACTGACTGCACACAGTGACAAGATATTCTGAAAAGCTGCAGGCTTGATAAACTCCTCGCAGGAGACAGAGTTCAACTTTTAGCCTTTCAAATCAATATTTTCAGACTGAAGTAGCTCAAGTTTCATCAGGAAGATTTCTCTTTTGTGTGCCTGCAGCATAATTGTGCACGGAGGATATATACTGACATATACATAAGGAGTAAATTCACATGTTGCTATCGTTACAAGTTGGGTAGCAGATGAATTAATGATTAGACTTGTAACAATCTACCTGTGCGTTAAACGGTTTTGTCGCACAGCTGTCAGCCAATCAGAAAAGAGTATTCACACAGACCCTGGTATAGCCCACAATAGAGCGCATTGTTATGAATGTGCGTCTGGCAGTGGTAGTAGCAGTAGCCCTCTGATACAACCTCTAAAAATATATGTCTTCCTCAACTCCAAAATGTAAAACTGACAATGGGAACTGTTAGTGTAAACCTGCCAGAACTGGAAAATACTTGTTAAACAGATGTGATGAAATTTAAAAGGGAAATAATGAATAAAATATATATCTTGCTTTTCATTACATTCATTTGTGTTGGTTTAAAATTTGTCATTACCTGCTGCTTTACCAGCTGCTGAAAATGCCTGGCCCATTTATGGTAGGGAATGGAACTGATAAATTGAATGCTTTCATGGAATACATTAATTCAACTTTGATGTTTCTTTCTTTCACTTCAGAGTGTGATTTTGACTAAATTAACTTTTTGGATCTAACCATCTACTAGGGCAATGACAATTAATTGTGTTCTATGACCTACAGAAAACCTCTCAGTGGTAATACGCTGCTTAGAGCAGATAGTAATCATACTAAGAGACTTATTCATAACATACCAGTTAGTCAATTTGTAATACAGAGGCAGAGTTTGAAAATAAATCTTTAGAAATGATTGAACATTTCTGTAGCAGAGGTTGTTCATACTCTGTTATAAATTCAGCTATAGGCAAAAGGTACAAACACATCTGATCTGTTGATTAAAAAGAATCATGAATCTCCATCTTGCATCTGCTTTTCTACTAAATTTTCTCCTCAGGCAGGCAAGATTAAAAATGCAGTATTGAAACACATGCTGTTATGAAAAACATTTGTTCTTAACCTTCTCTTATTACTTTAAAAAAGTGTCGATCTAGTAAAGATAGACTGGTGCACTGGCTGGCTGGACTTGTCAAAGAGGATGCAAGTGTGGATCTACACCCTCCCCAGGTCGACAGATGGAGGTTGACCATCAGGACCACCAAGACACAAGGAGAATTGGACATGTACAAAAAATGGGAGGAAAATGGGGAAAACTCAAAAAGGAAAAAAAAAATAAGATAGACTGGCGCATAGCATGACTCTGACCCCAAGACCCACTTGGTTACCTTGTACCCCTCTGGAATTCTATAGATGCAGCAACTGTGTTCGCTGTTCTGACACTAAATATTTCTTCCATCCCTACTCGGGTAAGAAATACAATATCAAATCCTTCATAAACTAAAGTTCCACTCATTTTATTTATATTTTGAAATGCCCTTGTGGTCAAGTATACGTCGGTCAAACTAAACATCCTATTATATAACAACCCTATTGCCGACACTATGTCCAGTGCAATGACGGCTTCCCTGCATCTCTCAAATTCTGAGGTATAGAAAAAAATAACTCCATCCCCCAGAGGCAGTGATACTGTCCAGGGCATGAAATTGGCACCCGCCAACACGCCAAATGCAAGTGTTGTAAGTTGTGTTGTTGACCAATCAGGTAGCCATGTGTGTTGTTGCCATGGTTGTTGTTTATAAAGCAAGCTCGACCCGCCATTTTCTTCGATTTTAAAACCAAAATGTGGCGGTATATTGCTGGCATTAAGAGGCCGGCTGGAACAGATAAACAAAAGGAGGATGAGGAGTACGATTCAAAAAAAAAAAGACGTTTTAATACGAAGTGTAAAATAAGCGG
>JAQLOL010000020.1:2331472-2342797 GCA_029783665.1 Naso thynnoides | reverse complement strand
ACCATATGTGCAATTTTGACATTTCCTTATTTACTGTTTTGGCTAGTTGATTTAGGTCATTTCCAGAGCAGAAAATATTTGTGTCATCCGCGAATAAAATTAGTTTTAGAACGTTTGATACTTTATATATGTCATTTATATAAAGTATAAACAATTTTGGACGCAGGACTGACCCCTGTGGAACCCCACAGACGATGTCAAAGCATGCTGATATGCTGTCTCCCATCTTATTGTATTGTGATCTCCTCTGTAGGTAGTTTTTTTATCCACTGTAAAGCAATGCCTCTGACTCCATATCTCTCCAATTTTCTAAGTAGTATGTCATGGTTTATTGTGTCGAATGCTTTTTTGAGATCAATGAAGATACCTAGTGAGAATAATTTTTGGTCTATAACGTCAGTGATAATTTCCATGGATTCTGTTAAGGCTAGTGACATTGAGTGGTTCTTCCTGAATCCATATTGGCTGTCGTATAGCACTTTGTGTTTGTCAATAAACTTGTCTAATCCGTCATTAAATAATTTCTCTAAGGATTTTTGAGAATTGTGGCAGTATTGACACGGGCCTGTAATTTGTGAACTCATGCTTGTAACCGCTCTTAAACAGAGGTATGACCTTTGCAGTTTTCATTTTATCCGGAAACACTTCAGTTTGAAACAATAAATTGAATATGAACGTAAGCGGAGGTAAGATTGCAGTTGATATCACTTAACAGTTTCATATCTATTTCATTGATGTCAGTTGACGTCTTTGCTATACTGTCACTGAGTATTTTTTTTATTTCTGTTTCCGTCACTGGTGTGAGAAACATTGAAGCTAGGTTGGTTTGTTCATCCTTATCAAAGTAATCCCATTGCAAGTGTGGGGCAGGGATGTCCTCGGCCAGATCCGGCCCAACACTAACAAAGTAGATGTTAAAATTTTCCACTATCACACCTCTGTTTTTTCCCCTCATATTGTTTACAATAAAAAGTTCAGGGTATTCTGACCTTGTATCCCTGTCCCTGATTGCCTTGTTCAGTATCTTCCAAAGTTTTTTTATTCTACCCTCCATTTTCAGTTAATAGTTTGTTATAATATTATTTCTTTTGGTTTTTTAAGATGCTATTTAATTTATTTCTGTAGCATTTATATCTCATTTCTGCCTGTTCCGTCCTAACTTTTAGAAAATGTTTGTATAAGCTGTTTTTTTTCCTGCAGGCATTTATCAGAGATTTAGTGAGCCAAGGCTTCTTTTCCCTGTTTCGTTTAGTGTGTATTTCTATTGCAGGACAGTGTTTATCATATAGCATTTTGAATATGAGCAGTGTTGTATTTGTGTTAAAATCCATTTATTAACATTTCATAGAGAATATTCTGTTCATTGCTTGTTTTCACCTCATGCGTTTTAAGGTATGCTTATATTTAATTCTATGAGATGGAGCAAACTGTAAGAAGGGAGGACTGAACTTAAACCACTGCTGTGTTAGTTGTGACTGTGCGGCAATGAAAAGATTTACATAGCTCACAGGTCAGGTAGGAGGGCCCTTCTCAGAATTATGCTTAGGGCCCAAGGGAGGTCAGAACCGCCTCTGCTCACCACTCACTGATTATAGAATTTCACAAACAATGTAGCAAGTAACCACAGGAGAAAAACCATATGTAATCTTAGCATTAAGTCAGTGAAACAATGGAAAGGCTTAAAAAGTGAGTTTTTGATGAAACCTGTGCCTTTAACCTGGCTTTTTTTTAACTCTCAGCTGGATTTAAAAGTGAACAGAATTTGTCATTTTACATTACCAATGTCAAGACAAACTGTAAGCAAGTATTGTTTTCAAACAATGCTCAAAGACCCTAAAATCTGGGATAATAACAAGTAGAAAGTATAGTTCATGATATACCAAGACTTACAAGTTCTGCATTCTATGGTCAATGACAGGAAGGAGCCCTCAGGGGTATCGTGTTGGTTAGGGAGACTGCTTGGCGTAACTGATAGGATCTTTGGCATGGATGAGGTGGAGGATGCTTCAGATGAACGCTGCACTGGAGCTCAAAGCGTTCCTCCCCTTGGTGGAGCCAGCAGGATACATCAGCTGAACCCCTCGCGGGAGTGTGGTTTGGGAGATGGGTGCCTGTCCCTGGCCTGCACAGCAAGGGGAGGGGAGCCCTGGTGGGCACGACCCTTCCCTCTACCTCTACTTACTTCTACTGGTGTGGCAGGAGGAGCTGAGGCCTGAAAGTACGGTGATTCGCTGATGTAGGCACGAAGGCGGCCCTGCATTTTCAGCATTTGTTGACAGCGGGTCGGTTTTAAGTATGTCTGGGAGTACTTTCATACCATCTGTAAAAGTAATTGAATGAGAAAGGAGGTGTTAGACGAGCTAAAGGCAACAGGTGGGCTAACAAACTCCCTTTTATTCAAGTTATCAAGCATCCAAAATATTGTGAACTAACTTAGGTGCTTTTTGCATTTCACTTCGACAACTAATCCTCTGCCATCATCCTGCTGGTTTACTCTTCTTACTCTTGTCATTTTATAACTCTAAGTGAAATGTCAGTGACTTTATCAACTGTTTCGATTCAGCTAAGATGAGACAGAGGACCAGGCTGAGAGCAGCCAGCGCACGGCGCCGCTGTGTGTGTCTGTGTATGTCTGTGTATGTCTGTGTATGACTGAGACAGAGCTAGTGAGTGACATAGAGAGGAAAAGAAAGTGGACAGTACTGTACACATTAAGTTTTTGTAAGTTTTTAGGTATGTTATTAATAACTCTTTGGCCAACTGTGATCAGTGCTTTGTTAGTCATTGACCCGCACCACCCACACCTGTGATATTTTCTCATAAAGTTGACCCAAACCCGCATGACCCACATGTTTGTTCTGGGACCCCAAGGGAATTTCGGTTGACACCCACATCACTAACCACTGTGACTGAGGCACTGGGTAACCATAAAAAGACAATAAATAAAACACACTATATACCCTCTTCTCTCTGCTCTTTACCACTGGTCTGTCCAATTTGGTGTGATATCAGGCTGAGAGCACTGCAAGGGCCTAAAGGTTTGTGTGTATAAAATGCAAAAAAATGTACAAACTGATTTACTAACAGTGCGCACCAGGGGTTGCGTCTTTAAAACGTGCAAAATAGCACATCTGTATCCAGTTAGTACGTTGGCTGCAATGAATATGCAATATGGGGCATTTACACGCAATTTTGCGTGTGCTGGGAGGAGAAAATATAAATATATTAATTTAGCACACGCAAAGTGATTTATCAAACCAGAAAGCAATTTTGTTAATCAAAACTGTGTCTATATTTAGCATGTCTCAAAGGGAGGTGCAAACGGTTTGTATGCGTAATTGCGCACACATGGCTGGTTATTGTCGCAAGGAGACGTCGAAACGATGAATGAAAATGCAGAGAACGCATTTTTCACCCTTGTGTGAACATTTTTGGAATGAATGGGGAAACACTCATTAAAACATATCGCCTATCCAGCTTTGCCATTTTGGAGATGTTCAGAGCGGATTTGGAGCCAGTCAGGCAATACCTGCGATGACAAAACTCCTTGCGAGTTTACATTTTTTTGCATCTGGGTCATTCCAGCATACAGTAGCTATTAGGCTACAGCTGGAATCTCCCAATCCCATTTTTCAGTTGTGTTGTCTTACGTCCTAAATGCCATGTCGCGCCGGATGGCCAGATTTATTTGGTTTTCATGCACTCGGGACTCCTTGAATGAGACCAAACAAGGCTTCTTTGCGGTAGCTTTATTGGCTTCATCAACCAACACCTCTAATTCTATAGGGTCGAATTTCACTTTGCGCTTTTGTCTTTCCAAACTTGCCATGCTGCAAACCATGAAACACGCAAAACCCTCATTTAAATAGGCGTGTCTCCAACACGTTTGCACCTGTTGTCATTCACAAGGTCACTCTTAGTAAATCACCCGCAAACTGCGGTTCAACCCCACACGCAAAATTCTAGACTGCGCACACAAATTCTAGATTGCGCACGCAAATTAGAACACGCAAATTGGGATCTTAGTAGGTCTGGCCCCAACTTAGTATTTACATTTACCAATAACTTTATCTGTTTATTCTGAGACAGTACTTTTCTGACATGAACCATAAACTTCAAATCAGATTTGACTTGATCAAATTTGTACTGTATATTGCAAACTACCTTTCTCATTCTCAGATTTGTATCATAACTTCCTACAATAAATATCAAAATTACTTCAAATCACACTCATTGTTACACAAAAAGTGAGATCAGACATATAAGCAGCCCCTATAACGATTGTAAATATGCAGACCGCTTCCAGTTTGGTTTTGTATCACAATTTGCATATTAAACAACAAACAAAATTTTATACAACAAACACTGTCACATTGTTTTCATCTGGCCAACCTTAAGAGAACATGATAATCTTCTTGATCATTCTGTCCTTCTTTTAATGTGTTTGTGTGTGTTTATCAAAGCATGTGGTACTCCCAAAAATAGGTCAACCACAATTAAGATTTAAGAACTAAAAAGTACTTTATTTTGTTTTTTTTATTTATGTATTTATTTATGGCCTCAGTTGAATAATTTGGGTGCTTATGTCACATTTATGTTAAAAGTCAGGGGGTGGAACTTCTGTGTTGGGACGAGTTGCTCTGGGGACAGGTAAAGGGGGCGGCATCTCCCCACGTTTTTCAGATGCAATCTGGGAAGAAAACAACACAGACTGTGTCCTCACTCCTCTGTTTCACCTGCTTCATACAGGTCAGTAAACGATCAAAGCTCCACGAAATGTTACATGTTATGAACAGTTATGATCACCGGGAATGTTGATGCAGAGTTTGCTTCATGTTTAAAGACGTTATTATGTTTAAACGCGACAACAAGTGTAAAAGTTTGCGCGCGTCCGCCATTTTGTGTCAAATGAGCCGGCAGTTACACTCGTTAAAGTGGGAATCATTGGCAGTGGAGCTCCTGCACAAGATGCATGGTTAGGTTGTCATCTATGCTGTTACCCTGTATTTTGTTAACATTAAAGCTTACATATAACACAAGCACTCTATTATTCCGGCGTTCCAGGTTCTGTCACAGAGGCAAAATACGTGGTTTATTGCATGAACAGGTGCATGAAATACTGTTAAACTATAGGGTGGAATATGTTGAACTCTTTTATACTGAGAAAAGTAAATGTACTGTATCTACAGAAAATGTTTATTGATATAAATCGGAATGTGTGTTGATTTGGGAACAGAAGATGATGATGAGAGTAGATGTGAATGTGATTATGATACATGTTTAATAAATCAGACAGATGCAATCTGGGGAGAAAACAACACACACTGTGTCCTCACTCCTCTGTTTCACCTGCTTTATACAGGTACTATATTTGCTATTGTGGTCCTCTATTCTTGGGACCCGTAACACATAGTTCCCGTAGCATGAGCAAAACAGTATCACCAACAGCAGGACTTATTAGCCTGGCATACTTGCCCTGGGCTGCCACCCATCCATCACAAACGCCATACTTAATTGTCTGAAAGCCATGTTTAGATCTGGCAAACTACCACTTAATTCAAGGCAGTGCACAGGAACTAGGCTAGGAAATAATCTGGTGATGGATGACTGTGACCCTCTCATGGATGGACTCCGACGACTGGACAGCTCGATTGATCGAGCAAAGCAGAGAAAGAAGAACGAGGAGAGAAGGAAAGAGGAAAAGAGGAAAAGAACTTGGTATTCAAAGAATCACTCCAACTTTTCATCTGCCCTCAGGCCGGCAGCAGCTCAAGGGAATAACAAGCGTCTCCTTCAACCCCTTTTTCTCTTGTTGGGATACAGAGAAGTAAAACCCTCTAAAAATAGTGTGTTTGTGTGTGTGTGTGTGTGTGTGCGTGTGTGCGTGCATGCATGCATGCCTGCATGTGTGTGTGTTGGTATGTGTATGCTCACTAGCACAGGCAGACTGCATAATGAGTCCCATTAACCTTCACACATCTGAAGGATGCCGGAAAAAATTTACGGTGCATCTAGCATGATGCCATGTCGATTTTTTTTTTTCTGTCTCTGTTTTGAATTTGCTGGTGTTTATAATAACCCTGTCTATTCTTATCTTAAGTGTAATGTATATTGTGTGTGAACTACCTCTTGTCTACAAGAGATGGCCCTTGGCACTCAAGCAAGAAAATTTCTCATTCTGTTCTATTTATAAAAATGACTCTCTTGAGAATGACCCATTTAAACCCAGGAACTGTAC
The DNA here is from genome assembly GCA_029783665.1 of Naso thynnoides. Classification (NCBI taxonomy): domain Eukaryota; kingdom Metazoa; phylum Chordata; class Actinopteri; order Acanthuriformes; family Acanthuridae; genus Naso; species Naso thynnoides. The sequence goes on along the minus strand of JAQLOL010000020.1, from coordinate 2,336,559 downwards.
AGTTTCATTTTATAATGTGCATTCAGCTATATAAAGTGCTGCATTCAAAAGGCTGACTGTTGTTTTAAAATGTGGAATTTGGTAAGATCTGTTATTCCAAAAACTCATTTGATTTGTTCCTACAAATAAGTGACATTTGTTTAAACATACAATATGTTTAATATCTACTTCAAAAATGTATTAAAACAATGATATTTTACATATTTTGTTGAATTGCATATATACAATTGTTTCCAACATTTTTTTTAAAACTCAGAAATACACAGTTTTATTCAAGGTAATGGTGCTTTTAATTTTGTCACTTGTCACTAACTGACAGTGAAACAGCAGTCGGAGAGTGAGGAAAAATGTTGGCAATTGTAATCTAAATGTAATGTAAATAAAACTGTTACTTCACCACATCATCAAACTACATCATATTGAGCTTTTAACCCTCCTATTCTTTTCATTTCAGCTAAATTATCTTACTGTTCCCGGTCAGAAATGACCGATCCATGTTAGTGGGTTATAAATCCATAAAAATACATATTTTATTGCCTAATGTTGTGGTATATATTTTCTTTAACTCAAATTTTAGTGAACGTTATGAGTTTTTTACTTTCCTTGGTATTTATGGGTTGTAGGCCTCACTGACCTCAGCTCATACAACTCGTAATCCAGAGCCTCATGTAAAGTACATCACTTAGCTAGCATGCTGCCACAGAATGAATTTTTGGCAAAGCCTCCAAAAAGTTTTGTATAGCTACGAGAAAGTTTTATGTATCCTTTAAATAATGTTGTGTGCTTTTCTTTTTGTGGATCTTCAACAGGTGTGGTTCCTATGGGGTAGAAGTTCATTGGAGATAGATTCCCATGGGGTTTCTCATAGAAGACAAAAAAGGAGGGCATCAGGTGTGTGCGTGTGTGTGCACGTGTAAATGTGTGTGCATGTGCCTGCTCAAAGACACCTGCATGTTGGGGTGTGGGAAAGATGTGTGGGAATGTGCTTGAACACTATTTAATAGACTAATTGAAGTCTTATCCATTCATTTCTAATGGCCACTCATTTTTTACTGGGGCGCCACAGGTGTATACAAGTTTAATAAAACACAAAAAATTTCATAAAAATTCTCAAAGTCATGGAAAGTCATGACAAACAAATGAAATTAACTGCATTTAAAAAAAAAGAAGAAATCTTTTAAATCAGTCAAATTTGACCAAACATAAAAGGAGGGTTAAGGGCATGTAGGTGGTTTCAGATTGTTGGACCACACAGTTCTGATGACGGTTCCGCACCAGACTGAGCCAAACTGGACAAGGTGTTTTCAGCTGGTGCCAACAAAGCATACAGAACAGTGCATAACAGATCATGGGTTGAATCACTGAAGTGTTTTTAAAGGAAAACTCGTGTTTTATTTTTGCTTTCTGTATTCTTGTCACCAGTTCTATTCATTATGATGACACTATATTTATTGATGGGCTGCTGTCTTGAAAATGTTTTATGAAGAAGGTGGCTTACAGGCTGGAAGGCTTGCCTCCTAAAAGGAGCTTGGACATGTTGAAGATTTGGTCAGTTGTTTTGCTTAGACATTTCACAGTCATTTCAGACCGTCAACAGGCAATGTTAAGCAAACAATAATCTAATTCCAAATGCTACAAATACCTCAGTTGTAAAAATCCGAGATGGGAATATAAATATGTTCCATACAGACTCTGTTTGTCAGTGTGTGGATGGAAACCTGGACACACATTATACCAAAACTATCAAATGAGGCAAATAGATATTTATTGCAGCATGCTGTCAAGGCGAGTATATTATTATTGTAAGAATATTCCACTTTAAAGGAACACAGGCAAAACAAAACACATAAAAAACAGTTTTACGTTTGCACGCGAAAGTTTCTGATTGCTAAAATGACATCTGGCAAGACCATTTGCTGCATTTCAGCTTGTGTTCGTGTGTGGAAATGACAGCACAGAAGTTAGTTGTACTACACCTTAACCTGGGACTTCATTATAAAGCATTTAAATCCTATGGCTTAGTGACAGGGTGCATCCGGAGTGCAGGCACACACACACACACACACACCCAGTCTGTACACATAGGCACACAGACGCACTGAATTATCATCGGCATATTCACAGGGGATCCTGTTTGGTCGGAAACACTGGTGTCAGTGATGGTGCTGGATGTGGGAGCAGGCAGGCTGAGTAAAACTGTGTCAAACAAAGTCCTACCCACTACCTGTAGAGGTACCTGGCTCTGGCCTCCTCACTGTCATGTGATATGCTGGAGAAAGACCTGCAAGCATCAAACAAGTATAGGTGCTGTTTTTGCTATGCATACATATTTACAGATTATTTTTTATTTAGATCAAAATATAGCTTTTCCTTAAAATCCTTGTCTAATCTGACTCTATTTTCCCACATGCTTATGATGAACCCTCTGATGACCTTTTGATGTAAGATAACTCTTTGAGTAACCTGACCTTTTTGTAAACCACAAAGTAATATTGAGCTTTACAAATCTTTTCTTTCTCAACATGCAATGACGCTGAGTTCTTAAAATGTTTTACACTCAGACATACAACAAATAGCAAAAGAAAAGAAAAACGATGGGAATACATAAAACAAAGATTCAGATAGCCACAAAAACCCTCGTCTAACTAAAAGCCTGTTTGAATAAAAAGTACTTCAACTGCTTTTAAACACATCAACAGAATTTAAGCAACGCAAAGAAAGAGGCACTGCATTCTATAATCTGGGACCTCAGACTATGGGTGGGAGTATGAGAATGTGTCAGGTCAGAGATGTAAGAAGGCGCTTGTCTGTGCAAGGCTCTAAAAATAAGGATCAAAATCTTAAAATGAATTCTAAAATTAACTGGTAACGAGTGAAGGGAAGTTAAAACAGGTGTGATGTGGGCTCTTTTGCTTGTGTGAGTTGTAAGCCTTGCAGCAGAGCTCTAAACAGCTCTGAGATGGACAAGCGCCTTCTTATTCAGATAAGTAAAACGACTGTTACAGTAGTCTAAACAAGATGATATAAAAGCATTAATGATCATTTCCAGTTCCGCCTTTGACACCAGAGTTCTAAGTTTAGATATGTTCCTGAGATGGAAGAAACAGTTTCTAATTATTTGTTTGGAGTGATGCTCCAAGGACATCGCTGAATTGAAAACAACACCTAAAATGCTGATGCTAGGCTGGACAGAGGAGCCTAAAGCACCGATATGCTGCTTAATCAGAGGAACACTACTCTTAGGGGCAATGATTAGAGTCTCTGTTTTATCTGAGTTCAGCTGCAAGTAGTTGTCACTTAACCACCGTTTGACGTTGGTCAAGCAGTTAAATAAGGAAGACAATTTATGGAACTCAGTGGGCTTGAATGAGCATTACAGCTGGATGATCGGCACAAAGATGGTAAGATATGCTGTTGAACTGCCCAATTATCTGTCCAAGAGGAAGCATGTACAAAAGGAAGAAAATGGGTCCCAAGACAGAACACTGAGGTACCCCACAAGACAATCTTGTAGTTTCAGACATGATCTGACTTGCAAAAAGATTGAAACTTCTGCCAGAAAGGTGAGATGAAAACCATTCTAAGACCAATCCAGACATCCCAACCAGATCTTTAAGTCTGTTAATCATAATCTTATGATCAACATCAATGTTTACCAAAGCTGAGTAAGGGTTCACCGGGATGCAGTTCTTAATAAGAAAACAAGCTCCCTAGTTATAAATGTTATGCCATGGCCTAGGTCAATTTTCTGATTGGCTAACAGGTGGCTGAGTAAACCTAAGAGACAGTTGGATTTGACAGAAGGACATCTGTCAAACCAAGTCCCACCTACTGCCTGTGGAGGTACGTAGCACAGGCCTCCTCACTACAAACAGGTGAACCCTTACTCAGCTTGGTAAAAGACTACACGTTATTTGAAACAACAAAGCCTCACAATTATGTTTGTAAAACTAGAAGAACTTGTTTTGTAAGTTTCACCATGTAACTGTAAACTTCAGTAAGTTTTCAAATTATTTTAAGCCAGAATTTAACCAAAGCAGATTCCCCTTATGTGGCCAGTTTATCTAAATAATGTCTGTTTGTAAATCTGTTTCAATGTTTTGGGACTTGTCTAGAAACTCAACTTGCCAGGTGAGACCAGCCGGTCATCTGGCAGCGGGAGCCCACCCCTTTGCGTCGTCACCCCAGAGAGAAAATAAGCAATGAACTGACCCATGCAGCTCTCAAGTGATTATAACGTAATGTATTCACAGCATTTTGGAATAATTTCTTTATACAAATCAAATCTTACAGATAATTGTAGCTGCTACTTTAATCTGAATGTAGGCTTAGAGGTCATGTTTTGACAAGACTGGAGTTTCAATAATTATAAAAAATATCTATTATGGATCAATAATTTAAATAACATATGCTATGTAACAGTTTGATTTTTCACATTGCAGGCTAGGCAACACAATTTAGCCTACTGAATCTATGTCAGGTTACTTTTTGAGAGAAAAACAGCATTAGTGGAGATTTTATTTTGTCACTGAGTTTTTTAGAAGATGAGCTGTGTCAGGAAGTTTGCTGGTTTTCAAACTGCAGAATTATTGCGTAAAGGATATGAAAGCAAGTTTATGTATTGAAATCTAACTGAATTTAAGTCAGCTTAAGTGGTGGCAGGTCACAGTCATGGTCAAATGTAACTTAATTTCATATAATGCTTGGATTATTTTGGTCATTTAAGTGCGCAGCGACTGTGCTAGATATTAGGCCTACTATTACCTTAAAATTAATGCACTACGCAAGTGCATTGTGTAACATTACACAGATGAACATGTACGAGAAATTTGAGACTAACCGTTTGATTGTAAAAGGGACTTTCATTAATAGTTGCCATGTTTTTATTTTATATTGTTTGAGAATGACCATAGCATAAGTGGGATAATTACTTGAAGGTGTGTGTTGAGTGGTTCTTTGTCTCCACGTCATGCCTTCAAGCCATTTAATGCACACCTACTTGTTGATTATCCCTTACTTAACCATCTTACAACAGGACAATTTCTGGCAAGGGAAGCAACATTAAAGTTACGTAAAGTTAAGTAAAT
>JAQLOL010000020.1:2309907-2323463 GCA_029783665.1 Naso thynnoides | reverse complement strand
GGCCAGACTTGGTACTCTGGTCCCCTTCACTGAAGTCTGTTTACATCACAGAGCTCACAGTCCCATGGGAGGATTCAGCTGAAGAGGCCTATGAGCGCAAGAAACTTCGCTACACAGAACTGGCAGCAGATGCTCAACAGCGAGGATGTCTGTCCGGTTGAAGTGGGATGCAGAGGCTTTGTGGCTTCTTCCACCATCAGGTTGCTGAAAGATCTTGGTATCCATGGACAGGCTCTGCGGCAGGCAGTTAAATCTATTTCTGAAGCAGCCAAAAAAAGAAGCCAGTGGATATGGATCAAGCGGAAGGACCCTTGCTGGGCTCTTAGAACATCAATATGACCTGCTCATTAACCCCTGCTCATTAATTTTTTTGTATTACTATTGACTGCAATAAAGTAATTTGAAAGAATTACTGAAAAATTTTCCATTGCTGTGGTTTGAGACAATGGTTTGACCACTAAATGAATGTTTGGACTGATGTTGTGTCACCACTGATAGCTGTCTTGACTTTGATTTGATCACAATGGCTTGACACTAATGTTTTAGTCTGGTCCTTCACAATAGGAAGAGTACTGCAGTGGAGGCCAGGGATGATGACTGTGCCTCCTGTTGAAAATTGCAGTGTGCTAACAGTTTGTTTGTGTGATTCTGGGTGCAGAGTGGCAGATGAGGCGGCTGGCAGAGATTCATGGCCGAAGGATGACTGTGTGTTTATTGCTGGGTCTCACAGGGCATCATGCACTGGGCTGGAGGGGCATGGCTATCAGTCATTGTGACACGAACAAACACACACATAAGGAGATTTGTGTTACCCTGCAAATAAATACAGGCTCACACACATTCTCTTGTGTTTTTGAACACATGCACTAAGATATACCTGGCTATCTACAGCAACATATGCCCACACCCTTATTCTTCACATGCTTCCACATTTTTCAGAAAAATCAGCCCTATTGGACTTTTGACTGTTTAATGTCCTTCAGTGCTTTTAGTGAATTAGTTGTTTTTCTCCCAAACTGCCACCATGTCCTGTTGAATGATTCAAACAGCACGGCAGGTAACAACTTGATTCAGTCTAGCAAGCAGTTTCTATTCAAGCTCTAACATAATATTAAAGTGTTTTCACATGTAGAGGTCAAAGCCTAAAGCCCAAAGGCTTTCCTACTGCTTGGTACTTCATATGGGAAAACAGTTGTCAGACCAAGACCCACCATAATATGTCATGTTCAGTTTAAGTTCTAATGCAATGTTTTGCACTGAATGGGTCAGAAGATGCATGCCTGACATGCATTCATATATCTAGAGCACAATTACTGTAAGACCAACTTTGGCTTCATTAGGGGGTAAACTATTGATAAATTGAAAAATTGGTATTATTGTTTCTTGTTGGATTTGCCCCTTTGTGACTGCAGAGTGTTGTTATATAAATCTGTGAGTAAAGTCTTTATGGGTTGCAACCAAGACAGGAAACAACTAAATAAAAGAAAATGCAAATGGAATAAATGACATCTGAAATTTAGTTTTTTACTATACATTATATTTAAATTTTTCTCCATCCGGCAGCCAAATAAATGTTTTATGTTTAAATTAATTTTTTAGGAAACAAGCAACAAAAGCAATTCCAATCTCAGTTTATTTATTTAAGAAAAGCCAGCACATATTAATGGTCACTTACATATAAATACGCAAGATTGTAGCCAGAGGCTAATTTTCATCTTTTGTCCCATAGCAGGTTGATGTAACAAGGAACAAACTAACTTGTGTTAAAGTGCTATGTACTTTTACACAAGACAAGGCAGATTTTGCACAAGAAATTGCATACATAGCTGTATGTATCCATTATTACAGGTAAAATGGTTGCAGGTCTGGTTTGTCCTGAGTCACTCTCCAGTTGACTCCTAAATGGTGTGAAGCTGGGACAGTTCCAGACTGATAGTGGTAAGCTGTTTAACAATCTACTTCCTTTAAAAGACAGGACAGAAGTTGGTTCGTCAATGGAGTACATCACAATCCCCTCCAACAGTGGCCCGGGTGTAGCCTGGACCCAGACCAGGCTACACTCCGTCCACTCCACTAAGTGGACTTGATTGTCTTTAGCCTAGTTTACACTGCTGTCTTACAACAATTAACAGCAGTATTGCTACATTTTAGCCTTGTATCCTCACTAACTGGTGTCTTAGCATCTCAAAGACAGAGCAGTTCAAAGAAGACAGGTCCCCCGTTTTTTTTTTTTAATTCTCCGTCTTGACGTCGCATTGTGGACAGGCAGGCCGGTATGGACAACTTTTGTGACTGTTCACGCCGCAGTCATGTGACTATTTTACAGACGAAAACAAACCTGTCTGTATCATGCATGTTTAGGTTAGCCTCTACTACCTGGCATCATTTCACCATGGATAACAAATTACAGGCATTTCTGACCTTGTTGTCTATGCTAGCAGCTGTTATGCAGATAAATTCTGCATTAGGTCATCACGCTACTACTGCTCACATGTGCAGGAGGAAAGGTATTATTCAACAAACTTTGACAGTTTCCTAATCAGCGACGCTATCAGCCTTACATTAACTGAGACAACTTTATTAACAGAGCTGTGGTTTCAGAGGAATGGTGAGAAAACATTGGTCCAGATCATCCCTGATCAACCTGAACCAGAAAGTGCATCTGCATGTGGAGGGAACAACAACTCGGGGGCTCGTGGATGTTTTCACAGAGGTGACCTGCACACTGTATTAATGTTATTTAACCTCACTTAACGAGGGAAAACCACACATGAATTTGGATTATCCCAACAAACTGTTTCTGTCACCATGGGACAAGTTTGTAAGACTGTCATTATCTTCCTGGAGCCAGATTAACGTTACATCAAAACACGGTGTGCAGAGCTCGAAGTGACGGAGTTTATCATCGGCAAGATTTGTCACAATGCCTGGGAGTTACTGACTGCAAACACATTGACGTAAAAGAACCACTTGCAAATTTATACTAGATAGATCGATAGACTAGATAACAGAAAGAGGAAACATTGTTTGAATGAACAGGTTCTGTGTGATGTTGAGTGGTCATGTGATATGCGTGTAGTTGGCTGGAGAGCAGAGCTGCTGCAGAGCTTACACTGTGCATTGTTTACAAGGAGCGTCTTTAATTCAAGACTCCATCTTAAATCAAAGATGCGATGTAAATGAAGCCTTCGACTGGCATTGTGCTGTGAAACTGTGATTCTCTCAGTTGAAACAGCGATTACCCCGTGGCATGGGTGGGACTAAATTGTCTGTCGAGAAATTTACAACATTTCAATCATCAAAGCCACATAACAGGGCCAGTGGTGTCTTTGATATCAGGTTTTTAAAATGCTGAATTTAGAATATATGTGGAAAAGAAGCCGTCACCCATTTCTTTGTGCCGATGCTTCGTGCAGCTTTGCCGCTGGAAGACGTCTGTCTTCGGCAGCAAGAAGCAGGAACTACGCTGTAGGTCTCGCTGTCCATGAGTAGTCAAGGTGATAATGTGATGCAATTTCAAGCAGAAAACTTTTTTTTGGTTCCTTTTCATGATGCACAGTGGGTGAGAACCTCAATCACAACACAATATAACATCTCTGTGATTACTTAACAGCTTGTGAAGACATTTTTGGTTTTTGGTTGTCTTGCTTTGCCAGAATTCTCTCCACACACACACCCCACAGAGGTGAAACACCCTCCTGGCAACGTGATGACAGTTCTTGCAGATTAAATTTGAAAAGGCCATGACCAATGAGGAAGGATTAGTTCAAATTGCTCAAAGGGGAGGCAAACAAGAGAATCAAGTCCAGTCGGTGAAGTGGGTGGAGTCTCTGGTCTGGGCCCAGGCTGGCCCTAGTGGACCAAGTGATGGAGTCACTGGTTATTCATTTAATGGACGTGGTGCCAGTCCATGTAGGATGTTACACATGAGGCAGGCAAAAATAAAAAGTTTTCAAAGCTCAGCAGGTTATACTTCCTGAGAATACACCAGTTATGGTGCCAGTAGGGTTTGTTATCAAGTATTTTCAATGCCTTTTTAAAAATTGTCTCAGTAGGTTCAAAAGTCGTAACACCAGCAAGTGACCAACCGGTGAAGCAGTAGTCAATGTGTGAAAATGTCATAGAGTGTAAGAACATTAGGGTAGCACCTTCTGTCAGAGACCTCCTGATTTGTCTAAAATTAGACAAGAATAAACTTGGAGAGGAATTAAGAGAGGGAGGGCTGCCAGGTGGACCAACGGATGTTTTGACAGTTTACCCACAGCACAGTACAGTTGTGGCAACACCTGTCACTCTCAAATACCCTCCAGAGGCCCACTTACATCTATTTCTCTCCTGCCTTCTCTCTTCTGGTTTGTCTTTATCTCCTTTCTCTTTCCAACCTCATACTGATTTTATCCTCACTTATTCTTCCCACATGTTCCTCTGTTCTCTTCCTCCTTCTTCCTCTCGTTTTAAAGAGGAGACAGCTAAAGAAAGAGAGAGAAAGAGTGAGTGAGTGAGAGAGCTCCTGCAATGCTGTTTGTCTACCTCCAAATCCAGACCTCCCTCTGTGCTTTAGAGTCCTGAAAAGGCTGAAATATCCAACATACGCTGTCATCATTCATCATGATATTGTATCTACTAACATCATGTGCATTATTAATAGCACACTGGCTGTTTTATGTTGAAACAAAAGTATTTCAGATGAAAACATTAATATAATACTTTATTTAATCTGTAGCTAACAAGCACAATTGGCTCTCAGTGCAACTTGCAATGTATCTGTATCTGATGATGCAAACGTTCATTTTAATGTGCAAAAATACACAGTTAAATACACTGTTGGTAAGTGATTTTATGTGAATGATGAATAAAATATGTAATTGTAGGTTACTGAATATATATGTTATATGTTTAATGGTCAAGTGTTTAGGATTTTAAGGCATCTAGTGAGTTGCAGATAGAAAATAAATGAATAGCCCTCTGTTTAGCATCCCCTTCCAAGCCTAGGAAAGACACTGTCAAACAGTGACTCTCTACAGTCAGTGTTATTTGTACTGTAGAAATCTGTCAAAGCAACATGGTGGAATCTGTGGTGGAGGAAGTACTCCCTCTATACAGGGTATATTCAAGGGTAATCAGCACATTATTCTGATTTCCAGGTAATTACAGATAATACACAAAAGATGACTTTAAGTCAAGTCTCCACACTATAATACCTCTGTGCAGGCTGCAGCTATGGTTCAGCAGCTGGGTCAGCCTCATTCTTAACTTACTATTGTGAAATGTTAGCCAGTAAAAAGCTACAAGTTCAATAAAATTTTAAGTGCATTTTAGAGCCTTATTTGAAAGATGGCTCAAGTTGGGTTATATTGCCCTGGTATTTACCAGTGCTTCTCCAAATAAATGAGCCATGTACAGTAATATAAGTAGTTTGTTTATGAAATTCAAGAATTGGCTGGCACATTGCTTCTGTATGCAGAAATTGATGTCCATCCTCATTTCCTGGTATCATGTGAGACTAAAGAAACTATTGATTTAGAAAGTATCCCTTTTACCATCTGTTATATGCTAATAAACAGTGCTCATAAATGCTCATCTCACTCATGAGGATCAGAGAAAGTTGCATTTAGGGTAAAACTTTGTCGAATTTGTACTTAACTTCTACATTAACAGTACTGACTGTACTTGCTTTGCTTACAGTATTGCATGTACTGTATTTAGCTTTTGTACTATTTTACTATTTCGTGTTATTGTGAGATTTTTGTTTTCCTTTGTGATTCTCATTAAAACTGAGGTAGGCAACTTTTGGAAATCAAAATACTGTAGCTGTAGCACTGAACTCCTTTGGAAGCAACTCTGCTCCATGTTTTTCCTCCGACTTCCATTTTATTTTGTTTGTTGACACAATCTCTTAAGTCCAGTTTAGACCAAAGATTAACGACGTGACGAAACAGTTGCAGGAAAAAATTGCAGCACAGTAAACTGGTCAGTCTCAGCTCGACTCAAGCCGGCTGACAGCAGACACTATTGTTGGCAGAAGTGAGTTTCAGAGCGTCAGGCATGCCACTTGTTTCAACAGCCAATCAGCTTGTACCGACATCACCTGCATAGCGCAGCATAGAGCAGTCGATAGGAACATGCGGTCTCTGAAATTACCATGATTGGACAAAAATACCCTGTAATGGTCTAAATACAGAGCATAAAGGAGCCACAGAGCGGTGCAGAAGTATAATGTTCTTTCAGACCACCTGAATTTCAATATGCGGAATGGTTATTAAGGAATTTTAGCGCAGTGACACCAAAGATAAGCTGCCCCAACTTTAACTTCCACAAAGACATTCTCAGCTTACCGAAATTATCTAAGAAATGGGTTTAGCTTGTGTGGCAGCTTTTTAAATAAAGATTAAAAGGACTTCTGTGTATCAGACAAACTCGGATCTCCAACTGCTGTCTCAAATAGCTCGGATAATGAAATAGATATGAAGTAATGATGTCTAAAGTAGGTTAAATCATGAGACTGTGAGCTCCATTCACTTACATACTAGCTGACTTCACCTTTTATGCATTGTGATTCTGTTGTACAATGCCCATCTCATTTATGTCAGTACGAGTAGACGGAATATTAAAAGACATCTATCAGTTTGACACAATGCAACTCCACGGCATCCAAGTTTCCTCCAAGTTTCAATAAGTTGTTTGAAAATCATGACATGTTGTTATAACAACAATATTGAAGTCTTTATTTCACAAATAGCCTTTACTCAGATATAATATGTCAGCTGAAGAAAAAGCATAAATACAAACACCTATACACGTTTATGCCAAATAAAAAAAAGCAGGGACAAACATTTATGTACAGTCTGACAGAATATCTACTAATTTTCTGAAGAATCTGCTTTAACAGTTTTAAAAAGCAAAAAACAGGAACAGTAGCTGCAAATTAGCTTTCACTAAACAGCCGGTATGCATCTTTGGCATACATTAATGTTTGTCTTTGCTGTCACAGTTACATAAACTCACATGTAAGTAAATAAAATGTTAGATTGCCCCTGTTTCTATGATGAATTTTTAAACCTTTATTTGAAATGAAATCTGTACACACTGGCAAGCAAGAGCTGACTGTAACAACCACCCTACTATAAAAAAGGTAAATCAATACTGGATTAAAATACTTGTTAAGAAGGATATTTTGTAACGATTTCCGTCTTTCCATGAGAGTGCTTAGGAGTCCAATCTATAGCTTTAATAGAATCCTCTGAACAAGTTTGCTTCAGTGTATAGTGCTGCTAACACCAGCTGCTAACACCAGTATTGATCAGAGGAAGGCTGCTGTGGAAGACAGCACTGTAGCAAAGTAATTACCTGTAGGCTTCACATTCCAAGGAGGTGTGTGTTGGTGAATGAGTGTGAAGTCAATCAGACTATACATGCATGTGCGCTCAACTGTAATTGAAAGTGGTTGGCTAGCCTGAGCACATTCTACAATTTAGAACTAAACTACATTAATGTCTCAGTCTCCAGCTTATTACAAGCTCTGGTAATTACCCAGCTGGGGAGTCAGAGGACACGAGGAACTCACAGGGGGAGTGGTGCAAAGTGGATGCATACTTGTTAAGGGAGTCCTTGATTAATGCCTTACAGGTATAATCCTAATACTGAATGAAGAGAAATGGCAGAAACACATTTATCTGAATGTCATGCCATGGAAATGAGTTCTAATGACTGAGAATAAAGAGAAAATTTATGGATATGCAAACATATTTCATATCATGCGTGTTGACACAGTTGACCTTATGACAAGATGATATTCTTGTACAAGAGTGAGCGCGTATTTGTAATACATGCAGCCTCAGGAATTGTTTGTGTGTGGGTTGTATGCATAGGAATATTAATGTGAAGATGCTGACTTATATAAATACATAAATCGAACACAAACACACAAACAACAGGATTATATAGTTATGTTTAGTTTATATGGTTATACAATTACAAATGTATGAGGACTGTAAACTGAAATGTTCAATAAATATAATGCAATGTACCTTTGCCTTGTGTTTGAGCATTTGAATTAGTGAACAAGTCTCAGCCATCCAAACAGCCACTATTCCCGCTGGCTTCGGATAAATGACTTTCCACTGTAATTTGCACTGAGCTGTGCAAAATGACTTTACCAACTTTGTGTTTATTTATGCTCTGTGAGTGTGTGAGGGCAAAAATTACACAAGGGAAACTCCAAATGCGTCTAAAAGGAAAAAAATATGGTTGTGCAACTTTGGATCCTACTTTCTTTTACAGCAAAAAAAGCAAAAAGAAAACACTGAAAAAAACAGTCTTACTACTGCAGCTAGTAGCAGAACGTGTGCCTGCCCACCAGCAGCTAAGAATTTAGTTGGAATGTGTCAAACTCTCGTCACCAGCCATCAAGGAAAACTGTTTGGTGTAGGTCTACATCAAAATGACAGACAGCAGAGACATCTGTTCTGATGGCAAATGACACACACACACTCACACACTCCCCATCGAGCGCCTCTAGCACCAGCCCTCATCAACACTGCTGATTTGTTGTCATGGCAGCTCTCAGCCATGTTCGAGGCTGATTGGCCATGTAACCTTTTGGTTGATGTCTGACTGTCTTGTCACATCTCAGCAACAAACACAACCCCCTCCCATCAACTCACACAACACTGACATTTGTCTGTCTTGTCATGTCTTAGCACAGCAGTGTAAGAAATGATGGATGTTGGATATTACATAAGGAGAAAAGTGGGATGGGATATCTTGAGTAAAGCAGCACACACAGAAAGCAACAGAGACTTTTGACGTTCTTAAATGGAACATTTGAGTCAGAGAGGGGAATAGAACTGAAAACAGACTCACCGCAAAACTCTAATTCTGTCCCCAGGAGCGCACATAAAGCTTGTATGAAGTGGCAGTTTTTCAGTGCATGTTGTACATTCTGCATTGTGTTCACTCGCTGTAACAGCACTGTAATCAACATAGACTGGGCTCACACTAAGGAACATGACATTAGAGGGTTCTCATCTAAATTTATTTAATTTTATTTCTTTCTCTTTCAAAAAAACGCTTTAATGGGCTTTTGCCAAAAGACAATGTGGACTAGTATGAAGCAGCTACTGTGTAAAACTAACTGGATTAACATTCAGGAATTTAAGCTGTTTCTTCAAAATAGGCTGCTTTTGCATTTGGGATTTTCTTCTTTTCAATGCTTTCTACCTATGGGATGTCTTTAAATAAAATGTATTTTTCTTTTAGAGTCACATTGGGTTTAGACTGAATCAGAAACTAATCCTCAGTGAAGACTCATACATATTCTACGGACTTGTTTTTTATTGCTAGAAATCCATTGTGTGCGTTAGTCTGTTTACCAGTGACAATTTAGGAACCAAATAAAAACAAAACAAACAAAAAAAGATACGGAAATTAAATGAAAACAAAACAAAACTACAGGTGTGTAGATAGTTAAAAATGCTGTTTAGTATGTCTGCTGGTAACATACCAAAGGTAATGCAAGCAGCAGGAGGAAGAGCTTGAGGTACTCCAACAGCATATATAGGAGTCGGCTGGCACAAACGTTTTGGGTACACTAAGAAAACAGAATAAATGTAAACTTGTGAATATCAGCTATGATCTTTGTGAATAACTGTGGGATTGGTGGTGTAGTCTCTCATGTAAGACAGTCAGATAGTATGTGTATTTGGAGGATAAGGTTGGTGATAATTTTATTTTTTACTTACAATCAACAAGTCCCATAAAAAAGGTCAAACTAACAATGCCAATTTGTCTCTCAATACTTTTTGACTCATGTACCTTGTCTGAGCCTCTCAGCCCCGAGTTGATTCATTCTTATCATACATGTAAGTCTATTAAAAACACCTCTCCTTTTTATATCAACAAAAAATAAAATGAAAAAACCAAATACATAGATAAAATAAATTTAAAATGAAAAGATAAAAAAGTTAAGGGCTTACCAACTTCATAAAACTATTGGCTGCTGCAGTTCTCTCTCACACATTCTCCCTTCTCTACTGAATTCTGAGTATTACTCTCCTAATCAGCCAATCACATGCACTCTATAACAAGGAGCATTACATCTTCCTTCCATATTGTTGCCTGAAGCGATGAGCAGTGTTTTTCAGTGTTTTCGATTCCACCAGATACGCATCTGTTCGAATTGGAAAGGTGAACCCCTCAGCAAGGGAAAGATCAGTGAGGATGGTGAGGCTAAAGAGAGACTGATTCAGTACAGTAGATGATAAGTATATTTACAAGCACATTGCTCTGTAATGTTTAACCTTTGATGTGTTAATGACTTCCTTCTGTTCAGATCAGTAGGTTTTTCTACTGAAAACATAATTTGTTACAGAGTGTTTCTGTAAACGTTAAATTGAAACTGGATTTTGAACTACTGACCTTTGTGACTGATTGATGCTCCTTCAGCCTGACATTATGATAAAAAATAGGCTATGACACATGTCACAGATGCACCACAGCCCTGCTGCAGATTGTTTGGATCAACCATGGCATTTGACCTTAAACAAAACCTTTCTGTATGTCAAACACACACACACACACACACACACACACACACACACTCAACAACAACAACAAAAATGCAAATACACAAATTGTGAAAGTAGGCCAAGATTTTCTGATACAAACGTGGGAACAGGCCATGGTATCATAATATCACTTCATTTTCATGTGTAAAATTACCTCACAGTGGCTTCCATTTAGCTGGTTTTGATATACTGAATGAGGATCTTATCATCCCAACATATTCATGGTCATAATAAAGCCTTAATTAAAGAAGTGAAGTGCAAGATATTGTCACCTGTTGAAGGTCATTCCAAACATAGGGGTAATGTGCGAGTAGCAGCTAACTGCTGCTCACTAAACTCTTTGCTGTAACCATATTTGTCTGCAGCCAGTAGCTGCTGTCAGGCTGTGAGCTTAATAAGTTGCACAGTTAGTGGATCTATTAGCTGACTGAGTCTGCCTGTCCTGCGCTTCCAAACATCAGGAGAGTGTTAATACTGCAGGCAGCAGAGCCCTGCTCAGAAACCTTCAAGGGGACAAAGTTAGACGGCAACTGAACACCGCCTTGAAAACTGCCAAAGACCAGTTTGACTACAGGGATTACAGCACTAAAGTAATTTACAACTCTGATCAGCAACCAAAAAAACCCATGAGATTACTTTTGTCTCTTTTAGCGCAGGTTTTTGAAATGTATAATCCACAAGGTGGTGAAAATGTGTGTACACATCTTCAACACCATGTGTGCTGTTTATGTAGTCTTCTAGTCATATTAGTGTGATGAAAATTATTATTATCATTGTTTTATTTATTGAAGCCATGGCTACTTGCGCCATTTACAGTCCGCCAGAACACAAACAAACCCCTAACTCTAACCCTGTAATGTCGTTCAGAGCTGAGGACATCCTGTGGTCGAATGTTGAAATGAGATTTTAAAAGGTAGATGGCCACACTCGGATGGAACTGATTGTAGACCAACAGCCCGAAAAAGTTTGCTAAATTATAATGTTGTGTCTTGTCTTGCACAGCTGGACAGTCCTTCCCACCTGAACATGTCAGGCCTGAAGCCCCTTGTCAACAGATAAATGCTGTCTGCTGCTGGCAGTACAACAGGCCCGAAGCCAAATGATAATTCTGTGTGTTTTATGAAACAAGAGGCCCACTAGAGGATGGATACATATTTCCTAAACTCTTTAACTGTACACCATATTTTACTGTCACCTCATCTCGCTTAAATTCTCGAAATGTTAAAAAAGTAAATTAAAAAATGAATATAGTGATGTCTAACCAAAACCTCAATTTGTATTGATTCTAAGCTAATTTATTTTCGTCTCCCTTCTTATTTGTGTCTCATTGGTTCAAAACTGTTATTTACTGCTGTTGCAGTGGAAAGGGTTGGTGGCCATTTCAGCATTGTGAGAACTGAATATAGTGTATTTGTGTAATCTCTAATCAAAATAACCTTTTGACTACCAAAACAAATCCGAAGCGTCCCTTCCCCAGGACCCTCCATGGAGAAAATAATACAAGAATGTAAACAATTATGTAAATCATGCCATGTGCACATTTCCTTTTTACAGATTACAGATTGTGTTCTGACTGGTATGACCTTTGACAACCATGAATTGTTAAAATCTGTGTCTGGGAAGATGTTCATATTATCCTGGACTTGGAGCCCCAGTAGTGGCACGTTTTACACACCCACTATGGCGAATAGGACAGTTTCCGTCAGTCACAAAAAGTAAAAGTTGGTCATATTACCACAAGATCATCTAGCTTTCAATTTCATGGTCATGTGTGAAAACCCCAGTGTTTCAATACATTACATTCCCCAGAATAGAGCCAAGAGCCATCAGTAGAAGTGCAGTGACTGGTTGGCTGGTGCAGAAACCACCTTTAACTGCTGTCTTCTCTATTCTACTAATTTGCATATAAGATGACAATTCAGGCAAATACTGAACCATGTAAATAAGGCAGGTATCACACACGCACAAGGGATAGTACAGCTCCGTCTTTATTCTGCTAACTCAAATACACACTAAGGTATGCACATGAGCACACTCAGAGACAAAAATACAATTAACAGCACTCGAACTTGTTAGAGTGTGAAACTGCAGGTACTGATTTGAAAAACCAATTAAATTCCAACAAGCTGTGTGTGTCTCTATGCACATGTTTATGTCTAAGTATTGCAGTGCAAGTGCCAGACAGTGAGCTGAGATGACAAACAGAAATATTAAAGCGGTGAGCAAATCCTTACTGTCATCCTATCTTTAAGCTTTACAGCTAATTTAAGCCCTGCATCAGAAAAATGTCCTGCACCAGAGTTCACAGGTGTGAGAGTAAGAATATTTTTAATAAGAGTTCTGCCTTGATTTGAGGTATTTCAGAAAATACATTCTTTTAAGAGATTTTTGGTATGACAGTGACTTAACATGCACTGAAAAAGCTACTGTACTGGATGATCAAGGCACTGAGACTTCTCAGGCAGAAAGCAATTTTTCCGACACTGACAGAGATACAAATACACAGGTAGTCTTTGGGTTCATGCTTCTGGCTGAACTGTAACTGGGGGCGACTGTGTTGAAGCTCAGACTATAAATCTAAATTTACCACCTTTGTCTGTTAATATTTGCGAGCCATTTGATTGAAATTTGGTAAGCAGACAGCCCTTTGCTGAGGGCCAACTTCCTGGGATCTGGGTCTTGGGTATCCACGATCAGCATTCGGTTGGATGATGCGCCTTCACTTTCTGCCACCATACAAAAATGAAGCCATTCACTTTTGAGCAATGTTGACTATTTTAGGCTGATGGCATTCATCAAAAGACAATTAACTTTACAACTTCATAGAACCCTAACATAATGGAAGCAGACAGCAGTACAGGGGATGGACGTTTTTTAAAGGTATGACGGCATGGTGGGTCAGAGGTTGGCACTGTTGCCTCATAGCAAGAAGCTCCTGGGTTTGATTCCCACCTGGGGTAGGGCCTTTCTATGTGGAGTTTGCGTGGGTTT
>JAQLOL010000020.1:2295457-2309807 GCA_029783665.1 Naso thynnoides | reverse complement strand
GAAGGCTGGATCGGCGTCATTCATCAGATATCCGATCCAGCTAATTAGTCAATATCGGAGCCGATATCGATCGGTGCATCCCTAAACAATATGACATCACACTTTAGTCTTTGAAGACCAGTGACAGTTAAACCTGGCCTTGATGAGGATGTCTATGGAAAGCTGATGTGCAGGCTTGTGCAGGAATCTAACCCACGGATCTTCCTCTACACAGCAGTATTTGAAACGTGTGATTGGCAGGTAAATTGGAGAGTGGCCGGTGAACAGACAGAAGACGTCTTGCTCTGGAGCTGCGACCTCTGCGGTGCCCCGCTGGCTTGTCCCTGCTCTTTGTTTTCATATTTCATTAGCAGGGCCAGCCGCACGCAGCATCACCTTCAATTATCCTCTCTGTCAGCAGACTGAAAGTGCCTGTCTGCTGGCTTTAGTGATTACAGGCTTCAAGGGACAGGTAATCAGGTCATGGTTGCACTGTCACCCTGTGCGACTGCTGAGACCACTGGGAGCACATGGGATGAAAGAGGTCTCCTGTCTTCAGTCAGTTATCTGTTAGCACGCTGAGATGTCTTGGACACTGTTTGGCTGGAGCACATGTAAGGCGCCGTATAGGCCACTGTCATTTTGCTATGCAGCGTGAGGTCTTGATGCATCTCTTATAGAGTTTGGTTCAGTTGTGATGTCACCAACACTTAAAGTGATACATGCGCAGATTTACATTGTAGGCTTTTTCTCTTCATGGATGTTAGTCAAACGTTAGTGCAAAGATAAAATTACATTGGACGCGGCTTGACAGAGGTCGGCCATTTTCGTAGTTTTTGAGCCCGGTGGCTTTCTACGGCGGAGCACAGGGCACTTCGAGTGATGCATGCAAAACACTATTTTCAGCATCTTACCTTCCCGTCGCCGCCACCTTGAATTAATTTTCACAATAAAAGTCCATCACTGAACACAATATCCATGTAACGCGAATTCAGTAGAGAAGAAATGTGGATTGATTTTTTTTTAATGTATTATTAACGACAAAATGGACATTGTTGATACATTTTCATGGAACTAAGCTTCAAGAGCTATCCAAAAACTACGAAAATGGCCAACCTCGGTCAAGCCACGACCAACGTAATTTTATTTTTGCCCTAACGTTTGACTAATGTCCATGAAGAGAAAAAGCCTACAATGTAAATCCGCACGTGTATCACTTTAAGAGAGTGTTGATTTTTGAAACAGTGTTCAAGTGAATTGTACATGGCAATTGAACATGGGCCCCAACTGAAAATGAGTATACTACTAACATGACCTCATTAGAAAGAATCATATTTTTATGTCAGATAATTTATCATTAGATACAACTACAAACATGTAAGATAAAGATGATGGAACATTTTATTTGCTATTGAAATATATTATTGTAAGGCAGCAATATTTGTGCAGCTTCTAAGTCCAAGACAAATTTCCCTATGGGGACAATAAAATATATATATATCTATATCTATGTCTATCTATATTATCAGTGTATCAAAATTCAACATATTTTACCAGGAGATATGCTCTTACTGAGGATTACAAGTCAGCAGAAGGTATGTAGACATTCGTGATCGACACTGAAACTAACCCAGGCAGTACGTGTAAAAAGCCTGATATAGGCCACCTGGGTCATATTAAGATTGCTCATTTGACTCAAGGTAATGGATGTTACATTGGTGCTTGGTATATAAGAAAATGCGATAAATGTGGTTAAAAGCTTCTTGGGCTAAGTGATTGATCAAAGCCTCAGAGCACACAATCATTAAGACTAAAATAGCTGCAGGGTACTGTGGTGCATTCACACACAAAGTAAGAGTACAAGTTTAGACTGTAAAATGAATGAAACTCTGTGTGTGTGTGTGTGTGTGTGTGTGTGTGTGTGTGTGTGTGTGTGTGTGTTTGTGTGTGTGCGTGCATGTATGTGTATGTGTGTATTTGTGTGTGTGAGCATATGCCCACAACATAAATTCATGTTTTTTGGTTGTGGTGAGTATGTGTAAACTTGGAGATACCGAAGGTTTGATTGTGTGTCTGTGGTTGTGTTTTGCACAGTTAATCCAGCTCTGGGTTCAATGCAGCTCCTAAACAGCATCAATAAAGCTCACCAGGGCTGAGATCATGAGCACGAACTGTGTGTGTGTGTGTGTGTGTGTGTGTGTATGTGTGTGAGTGTGCACACTTGTGTTATGTGACTGGAAATCAGCCATATAAAACCTCCTAGCTCGTGTCTTGATATGTCATCAGGTTTAACAATCCCTTTTACACACTCTATCATCAAAGTCCACTATGAATGGGCAAATGAACTGCCCAATCAATAACCACTAGGGGTAAAAGAAAACACAGTGAGGTATAACCAAATGCCCCGAAACTACAGTCAAACTTATGGGCCATTATTCAGTGAAATCTTGTCCCTTTATGAGATGGTTTATTTAAATAAGTAAAGGTTCAAACCACCTGGAGTCACAGCAAGGGTAAGAAAAAAGGAAGCATGAGCAGAATAGTAGAGAAATATACCAAACAACTCCTTTAAAGGGTTCATTTACAGTGCAAGCTTTCATCACACCTGTGCAATGTCTTAAAACACAAAACATAACCAAAATAAAAAGAGAAACTTTTTATCAGTGACTCTTAACATAAGTTGTCTAAGAATGCATTATCAAACAGGAAAGCACCTTTAAAGTTCTTAAGGTAACAAAGGTAAAATGGGTTTTTCATAATAAATGCATGTCAGGTTTTAATTTTTATTTAATAACGCTGGCTGGCAAATGATTGCCCTTTTACTGAAAGACATAAATTGTATCTGGAAAATATGATGGCTTATACTAGGTGTTCAAATTCCAACCTAATGGCCCTGGCTCATTTTCTGTGACGAACGTGTTAAAGATCGTATTTGCATTCAGTGAGCAGTGTCTGTGTGTGTGCTCCTTTAGACTGATATCATATTTACAGACAGATTAAGACTCTCTCCAACATTTTATATGTATTATTGGCAAATTTCCCAGATTTAGTCCAATCACCGTCCCTGACATGCACCCAACCTCCACCAACACACACCAACCCCATACAGAAATTCCCAGTCCATAGGATTTTTGTCTTCTCAAAATCAGAATCAGCTGTTTTGTAGACAACTTAAAGAATATAAAACTCAAAGCAATAAACGTAAAGAATGTTGAATAATTTAAAACAAACACAACAACACACATTCATAGGAGAAGTTCAGTTTTTTAGCACATCTGTTAAGAACCAGCCTCTTTTTTTAGGCCTCTGCTCGAAAATTACGTGCCCATAATTAATAGAGTATATCTCTGCAACTACAAGGTCTATTTTAATCATTTTTGGTGTCATAATAAGGGGAATATTTGTGAAATTTGTTTATATGTTCAAGTATCAGTATATATATTTTTATTTATCTTTATATGCATATTTTCAAATATTTCATTTTCGCCCAAACAAAAAATACAATTTAAGAATAAATATCTCCTTTGAAATGACAGAATTATAGCTCAAATTCTAACAAAATCCACATTAAAAAATCTTAATATTACTTATGCCAAATTTGAGATAAAGTGAAGCAAAGCAAAGTTACAGATGTTTTAGTACAAATTAATTAGGTAAAATGGCCCTTTAAATCCACTTAAAAGCATGTTGTCCACATGGTAGTGCCATCTTTCGCTGTAATTCTGCAGTGCAAAATGGTAAACAAGTGATTGACACCTCTATCGAATCGTTAGAGCCAACAGAATCAAGGGTCAGTGCCCAAATGCAGATCAGCAATACCATTGGCTAGTTGTAAGGAAGAGAATGCAGTGGTGGCAATCAAAGGAGCTTCAAGGTCGCTTCCTCCATACTAACAAAACCCTTCCCCCACCGAAAGTTACTGCTGTTATGAACTTACAATGATTTCTAAGCAAAGGAGCCATGTTGGACTCATTAAAATCATTGTTTCCTGCTCTCAAATCCGACATTTCATTCCGAAGCAGCAAAGGTAAGACATAATGTAAGACATTAGCTGTGGTCACTTTTGCTCCTCTTCGGCTGTTGGTCAAATAGGTTTTGGCGACACAAGCAATATCAGCTGACTCATCAGAGTCTCAGCTTTCTAATAAGCCCTTGTTTGTGTGTGTAGCATGAAGTAACACAGCGCTAGCAGTAGAAAAATGCAGCAAGTGCGTTGACTAGGTGGCACTATACAGATTTTGATCTTTCATAATTAATTGGCTTGGTGTCAGAATTGTGTTTGGCATGTGTAAAAAAAGGCTTATATGTGCTTGAACTGAGTTTTTCCTGTTTAATTTGGTGTGCAATATGACTACATTCTTAAATAATTAGTGCATTATTTATGCTCCTTGTTGCAGAGCTTTCCCACGGGTCCCCCATGCTTATCATTTTATTACAAACATTTACAATGGTAAATAGCGATATTATGGTGAATGGTGCAGTCCTAAGAGCTGGAGCTCGCTGACATCACTGCTAGCTGAAAACAACAGAGGTGCATAGGCATTGCAACGATCCCTTTTGTGCAGAAAGAAGGAGGAGACAGAGAGACTCACAGAAAAACTTGAGTTTTGTTATAGAAAACCTGCCAAACAGCTTAGCTTCACAGCTTTAGTTATCATAGCAATTGACTCAGAGCCTAACTTACCTCTCTTTGTTAAACAAGTTGGAGTCACTCCTCTTTCTCAGGTTTGATTTACCTCACTTTATGACACAGAAAACCCAAAGTTTCCCTTACTTCAGGGTTAACAGACTCAGAGTTTTCACTGAACCTAGGGCCTGTTTCACAAAGCTGGTTTAGTGAAAACTCTGAGTTAAACACATCCAGAGAATTTTGGAGTTAGTTTTACACTTTATCAAAAAGACATTTAATAAGTCGTAGTCACCCTCACTTTGGTCCGCTATAGTTGAGCTGCATAGAAAAGCAATTATTAATTTAAAGTCAGTGAGCGGTAAGCTTGAGAAACAATAAATGCATGTAAATACCAGAACTTGTTTTCCTAGGGGCAATTACTACATTCCTTAGTACCTTTCAAAAAAACAAAACCCCAAAAAACAACTGCAATAAACAAAGGATCCAATCCCTGCAGAATAAATAATTAAACATAAAACGAGTAAACTTGATTTTAGATTTTCCAAATTTGAAATATTTGGAGCTCTTAAATGTAGAACAGGAATCACAGTTCCCTCATTAATGTAACTGGCTGGTTTACATTCATATATTAGCATTATCATTCCCATGTACTTGGAGCACAGCTCAACATATTTTGACATTAAAGGTACTAAATACTGAAATGCTGATGATGTGAGAAAGGAATGTGAGAAGTAACAGGTAAATTTCTCTGTCTTTCATCCATACACACACATTGTCCATGAGTCTGGTGTGTGCAGCATTAACGTGATAAATTTAAAATCATTAATAGGGCACCACCTCCTTTTATCAAATACTTGTTAAACTGCACTCCAAAAATTGTCCACGTCACATGCACCAAGTTCCTATGGGTTCAGTGTCAGCCTCTCCATGAAGTGCACACTGTGAAACATCTTATGTGCATGTTAAGAGGGACACAAAAACTTTCAAATACAGACAGTTTACAACAAATCCAGTAATGCAGCAGCTTCCTGCTAGTTGTGTGGCGATGAGAACATGTCTACTTCAATGTATACAAGTTAACTAACTTTGTTAACATTGTTGCACTTTGCTTTCTTGCACTGTGCTACTTAAACACCCCCCCCCAAATAATCTGCTTTGACCGCTGTTTTTATCAACATACACAATGTTTTACTGTGTATGTATGATACGCAAAACAAAAAAGGCATATATATACACACATTTTTTGGTGGTAAAAAAAAAAAAGATTTTGGGTAGAATTTTTCATCTACCCAACATTTGGCTGGTAAGCAATTAAGTTAATTTCAGATTTTGTGTGCCCTTTATGCAACAATCATTTCCCTTGCCACAACATACCTGTTTGTTTGATGAACAGCAGTAATTTGGGTTGTGTTGTTGTTAGAGATTTTAGGGATGCATCCTAACTCTTGTGCTACAATTCTTTTTTTTACCACGTGCCACAAAACTATCAGCCTCTGTAGCACCACTGCTAGGTGCAAATAAAGTTAACTTACAGCCCTGTATAGATGATTCAAGAGCACCTATGTGTACATGAAGCTTGGGATTGATACCATGTGAGGAATTAGAGGCTCCCACAAAGAACAGCCTTACATCTAGGCATTTCTCTTGTTACTTGTTGACATTTGTGTTTGCTGATTATTTTGTTTCCTTGATCCATCAAGTTCAGCAGTATGTGCCTCTGTGTAAGACATCTGTTGTCTCCTGACCTCCTCAATGCTCCCGTTCATCTTTTATCAGAGTTCCATTTCAGTAATTAAGAAGTCAACAAGTTTGCAAGGACACTTGCAGTATGTTAATACCTACACCAATACAACTACACAAGAACGTAATTATTGTGTGATACTGTTGATTGCCATTCAATTAGCGAAATGCCAGATCAGGTCATCTTTGAATAAGTCACAGATGACTGAGTGATTACTGAATAGTCCTTGCTTAACAGAGTAGCCACTTTGGTTTTCTAAAGCAGGTTCAAGAAAAGAGGGCAACATAAAGAGGAGAAAGTAGTGAGAGAGATGCTCAGACTGAGGCAATTAGAGGAAGTGTCTCAGAGAGGATGTAAGAGAGACACAACGGGGAGAACAAGACACAGCGGCAATGGCAGAAAAACAAATGAAAGTGTTTGTACACAGATGAAGAAAAGAGGGTAAAAAGCAGAGGAAAAAGGTCAGGGAGTTCCCTGCATCAATCTTCAATGCTCCACCATACTTTCATTACTTTTGGCTCAATGCAGATGAAGGATTCTCAAGGAAAACAGAAGTTCATTTAACTGCTGACCTTCTGTTACAGCCATGCACATTTCAGTGGACTTTAGCCTGACATCTATTACTGTTGGCGAATGAAAACCTTGTAACTAGATTTTCCTTATTTTCTATTTCACGTTTACACGTAAATTGACTTAGAAGATTAAAGAAGTATTTCAGAGAAGCATTTCATTAAAGAGACAGTGTTGGCTTGTAAAATGTGAAAAATAAGATCCTCAGCCAAAGGTCTTTGTAATTTAAATTTTAGACTTCCTCCACCCATAGATTTAAAAAAAAAGCCTCATTAGACCCTCACAAACTACTTACCATGTAAAGTAAATTTCTTGTTGTGGTGGCCAGTAGTGCTCCCAAATCTCACAATCTGCAAAATATCAAGTGAACTGCGAGGTTGCTTAAATAGGTGAATCCAGATCAAGACAAACTACACTTTTTATTAATTCCAAAAAACTTGCATGACCTGTTGACAAAACAGTAGTTGTATTTAGCATCAACAGTTTTGCTAGATTAAATCCATGTGTGCAAAACTTCCACCTTGAAGCTATACAGGAGGTGCAAAAACCAGCAGTTCCTCGACTGATGACTAGAGGCTGGCCACAAACGTGAGCTAATTCCCATAAGAGTCCAGGTTGCAATAACTAACCAAAAGATTTATTTTTGATTGTACCTTCTTTCCCCTTTCATGAAAACTGTGAAAGGGGCTGAATTTCTATAACTCATTTTTTTTTATATTTAGGCTTAAAGTTCTGCATGAGTTAGGCCATAGTCACTTTGAGTGATAGCTAGCCAGGAGCCGGCTGTCTCCTTTGGCTGCTAACATTAGCTGGCTAATTCACCAATTTTTACATCTTGGATGTGTTGGTCCCTTTTTAAAGAATTTTTCATGGATACATTGAAAAAAAAACATGGCTTGCTGTGTGGTTAATTGTAAAAACAGACCGTCAAGAGAATTTGGTCCAGTTTTTTCTCCAAGTGAAATTCTGATATTGTTTCATGATGTTGTGAATGTATGCTTGTTTTACTTACTCCTATTGCCATCATAACGGGGTGATGCTCGAGGCAAGACTAATTCAGTCACTGGCCGGTTAGCGAGCTAGGCTAACAAGCAATGTACGTTACTAAGATAGGTGCTCACCAAAACATTACATGGCTTGTTTAACAGAGCTAGTTCGCCAGCCAGCAAATGAAGTAGCCTTTAGTAGGCCTCGAGCCTTTAAACCATGTTGTGATAAAGATGCTAACAAAGGCACTGGACGGTTAGCAAGCTCTGCTAACTATACATGGTTTGTTAATTTCACCTGTTAGCGGAGAAAAATAAAGATTTACTGCATTGTAATGTGAGGGTTAACAATAATCTTGCCTTAAGGCCAAGTAAAGCTGTCAACTGTCTACAGTTTAGCTTCCAAATAATGTAGTGTTAATGTTATCCAAGTGAATGGTCAGGGAAGGAGTTTTCCTGGGATGCTAACTTAGCTGTAATAAGTGGCTGTGAAGCTAAGGGGCCTGGACCCATTCTTGGGAGCAGTCAAACAAAGCACTTATTGCCAGAGGTGGTTAGTGTTTACATACCGTTCTGCGTACACTACGATCATAATTACTTCTACATTTCAAACTACATTATTCGTGCTTTTTGTTTGTCCTGTGTTTACAGATCAATTTTAAACTGCAAAATTTAATTCCCCTTAAGGTTTTCAAATTCTTGGTGAAAACACTTGATTCAAAACTTTATGTATGCAGCTGCAGCAAAAGGAAATTTGAGGTGGCTGCATCTGTTCAATTGTTTGTATCCAAAGCTTGGTAAATCTTCCTCCTCCAAGCCTAGGAGGGAGTATATAAAACATACTCCCTCCAAACTCTGAAAACTCTGACTTTCAGCTCAACATATCTTGCTAACCCATTGTTCTCACTTTGTCATACAAGTTATTCTAACGTATTAAGTAAGTTATTCCTTTATCACTGGTGGCATCACTAATGCAGCATTATGGTTCAACAAGTCTGCGTCTACAACATACTCCTTCAGCTTAAACAGTGTGCATCTCTGTTTTAAACAAAGTCGATTGGTAAAAGGCACCTTTAGGCTATTTCAATTTTGAAACTCTGAACATAACCTAGGCCAGAGCAAGTTTGGTCTACAACACGAGTTACCACGGTGATCAAACCAGGTTAAAGTAGAGACACCATAGTAACATGGAAAACTCTGGGCTTTTGGCTCAACATACCTTGCTAACCCATTGATCTCACTTTGTAATACAAGTCATTCTAAGGGTCAACACTGTGTACTGCCCTTCATCACTACTATTAAACACTAAGTTAAAAAAGAGAGAAGAAAATGTCAAACTTAAAAACAGTTGTCAAAACCTGGAGACCTGGTTATGTTTAGGGTTCAGTAGTTAATGCAAACTACTTCGGCCCTAAAATGATCTGGCCTATTAAGAGGTTCATGTCAATATACCACTTAATGTTTGACGGACAGCTGATTTTTTTGTGCCTCATCATAATAGTGACTCATAGTCACAAATGGCCTGTGGTGGCTGATGACATAATGTACCTTACTTCATTACTAAAGGTAACTTCATGTGTGCATTTCCAGCTCCAACTCCAGCTTATATTGTTAAGCACACCCTTAAGGAATCTACAGTCTCAGCACTCACATCGACAAAAGTATAACTCTCCCCTATAATACTGAAAACATTTTTGATATTTATACAAGGGTCAGATGTTGACAAAACAATGTCACGTGATATTTTCAATAATTATTAGATTCTACAGGACCATTGTAGCCAAATATGGACATGTTGCATTCCTCATTTAAGCAAAAGCAGGAAAAAAAGAAATATTCAGTCACATATCATCACATCATTTTGCAAATTTCTTGATGATCTACTGCAACTTATAGTAAGAAAAAGTCATAAACTGTAAATTACATAACCCACTTTGTACTCAATGTGTCATGGATATTAATGTGATCTGTAGAAGAGAACAGAGCAATAGATCTTGTTTAATTCATGAATGCATGTTTGAGTTAGGGATCAGTAAAGTGTGAGTCAATTTGAAAGCGTTTCTAACTATGGCCTGACACCACCACAGCAATTCAACACTCAGTCCCAGGGCTAGTTCTGGAGTATTTGTTAGTCCTCCTCTGACTGCTGCTTCACTGATTCCTTGTCATCTCTAGTTAGAGGCTGTTGCTGGTTGATGTCTGTGACCGAAACATAACCATAGTTTAAAGCTCTTTTTTCAATCAATCATTTGAAAAGAGGGCGACTCATGCCTGTTGTCTCGCTGGATGGGTCACTGAATTTTTAAGGCTGCATCCCTCATTGTGGATTTTGTATAAAAACAAAATGCTGCTGTTTGAGCTCACAGCAACATTTAAACTGATGGAGTACCATGTGTACACCTTTTCTGTATCTGTTCACCTTTTCTGACCCGATTTTAACCGAGGTGTCAGTCCCATCATCTCAGAGGTCTGTGACAGAGCAGTACAACTCAGAAGCACAGTGTGACAAAGTTCATTTTAAATAAATGTCATTTTTGGCCCAAAGGGAATGGCCTGAGGATGGTGTCAGGGGCCTATTGACTGGCTGATTCCATGGCTGAGTGACTCCCTATCATCGAAACATGCACATGTGAGTGAAGTGGCAGAGCAATTTCACACTCCAGAACTGAGGGTGGCATTAGCGTGCTGGATGCCTTTTCCTTTACACTTCAAATACCAAGTTGTGTTCGCTTATGAAGATTAGCTAAATGAAAGTATTGTATTAAGACGCTTTTTCATAATGTGTTGTGCAAATGGCAAACATTATGAACACCATGTATGCGTGAGACCTGCCGTAACATTACAACTATGATTATTACAATAACAGTTCGTGTAATGGAGTTTGTGTGTCAAAGTACAAGCAGTTAGTGGCAGCGGCACTATTTTCTGAAACAAAAATAGGCTTAGCTCATAGCATGACAGGGTGATGTAACTATGGCAGCACCGTAACATTTCTACAATACTACTGTGATAGCAAAGATGGCTAGATAGAATGCTAGTAATATGATTACCATTGCTATCATGTAGCAATGTTTGCATGCTGCTAGCAAGTTAGCATGCTGTTAGGATGTTAATGGCTTGTTAACATACAAACATGCGAGGCAGGGAGAAGGAAAAGAGATTATGACAAACGGCAATATATTACAACTTAATCATCCAGAGTGGAAGTAATGTGACCTGCAACCAAGCCATTTTTGTACTGCACATATATCTTAAACCCTTGATTATATAATGACTGGCTAAAAACAATTGATGAATGTAAATGTTTCTGTGCTTACTGTTCTGAAAAATCACAGCTGCCCCGCTTCTGTGTGTGTTTACAGACCAGACGTGGCATTGTGGCAGCGGTGTTGTCATGCGAGCCAGAGGAGAGCTTGTTTGGAGTCTTGGGGAGTTTAAGCATTAACTGAAAGATGTCCTAAACTGCACACGTAGAGGTGTATTGTGGTGGTGATTTCACGTATCAGTTGAATATCATTATTTGTATTGTGTCAGACAGAAACAAAAAAAACTGCCGCGCTTGAGCTTTAGCTAGTTTTGTTTGGGGGAACATCTCCTACTGCAGACACAGGTAAATATAGTTTAACTACCAAAAAGGTAGTTTTTATTTCAAGAGAATAGTGCTGCCACCACCATAATGACAATTTTAAGCCAATAAGTGGTGTTGTTATAAATAAATTACGACCCTGAACCTACTGGACAGGTATGTCAGTTTCCTCGAGTTTGGCTGGCACCTGTTTGCTCCTTCAGCTGAAATGAACAGCATGGTGTGTCACAGTGTTTTTGAAGGGAATGAGCTTATCTGATTGACCATGATCTATTCCTCCTACTTTTCCACCACGTCACACATGTGCCTTATGTTCACAAAATTACCAAAAAAGATTACCACACCCATTTGTGCTCCAGAACTTGTCTGCGTCAGCACCCAGACTGATGAAAATAAAGCCCCTAGAGTTCAGCAAGATGATCTTCATTATGCACAGAAAGTGCTGTACATTATTCATCAACACATATCCCCAACTTCCATATCTCTAGGTCTGGCCATAAATTGACTTGCCTTGTCTTGTTTATATGCATTCTCATATCATTTTTTTCACATTGCTATTTTATTAAAGACTAGTTGTATACATCCAAATTGGTAGATTCCTTGTGTTGTGCACCATCAGTATTTGATGGGCAAACATGTTAATAACAAAATGCAGAACTACCACAGTGAAAGAAAAAAAAAGCCTAATCAATTATGTAGTTCATTCAATGACTCATAACTGTCTCCATTAAATGCTATTGCAGATCAAAGGAAGCTTTTTGAAAAGCAGTCATTTACAGAGCCAAGCCTAAGAACTAACTCTGCATAACAAATGAAAACCCTGATGCAACAGCTGCTCTGTTTGACCTTCACAGCTCTCCATATTCAGGAACAGCTCTGCAGCTTTGAAGAAAAGAAAAAGCATTGGTATGCTAGGACAAAACCCCCTTCAAATAATTTCTCTGATATGAAAAACTTGCACACAAACACGTTCATACACACATACACAAGCCAACAACTTCTATGAGAAGACAAATGCAGGCTTGAGGAACAGAGCTGTCTTTCATCTTGTCTCTTTTAGCTCTAAATAGATTGATAGGTCATCTGCTGTATCTGCTCTACAGTAGATTCACCTATGATTCGCATAATGCAACAACACCGTGCTGGTGAGACTGTCGAACATGTTTAGTGTGATCAGTGCAAAGACACAAAGAGTGAGAGAGAGAGAATATTTCCCCAAACACTCCTCTTCACCAATCATTTCATTTGACATGACCTTGTCAGCTGCCATAGTTACAGAGCATGAAGCGAGATGTCAGTCATGGCTTTCCCTCCATCCCCAGCAAGAAGAATGCCAGGGGGGAGGAGGAAAATGCTTGCAAAGATCACAAATAATTTATAATCTCATGTAAATTATACATTAAAACAACTCCAAATTTACCGTTTAATGTATATCTACACAGCCATGAATTAAACACGTGCAGATTACAGAAAAACACCCTATAGATCCCTGGTGGCATTTTAAGATAATGGAAGAAATAGTAAGAGCTACTTAGAAAAGCAAACAGCACCGTAATGAAATGATTGAGTGTCTCCATGGAGACACATTTTGTGGCGGTCAGTGGCAAATGAGGTGCAATCGTATGCTTGCAGGAAGCCAAAGCTTTTAATCCCATGAGTAGGAGTGTGAAAGTGCACACTTATTTGCAAAATACTGTAACTGCAAGTGTGTGATATGAGTCAGGCTGTAAAATAAATCTGCAAACTTCTAATTATGTGGCTCCATGTGCTCCCACAATCTTTTACAGTATAGCAATAATATGTCTCAAAAGACAACAAACCAAAATATGTCCATAAACCCATGACGATAAACTGTCAAGATAATTTCTTATTTTGCTGCAATTCAAAGACTTCAACATAAGAAGTACTACTTTTTTATAATGTCAGACTATTTTTAGCTGTGACCAGCAGCTCTACTGGTTGCCATTTCAGTCAATCCACAAAAATTCCCCCCACTTTGGGGCTACAGCTTTTGCCTTAGGAGGTTAAAAATTTGGCATGGAGCTGTGTGTGTGTGTGTGTGTGTGTGTTTGAAATCTTGCCAACTGGCTAAACGGGGGCATAGCAATTGGAGTGGCCTGCAAAAAGGCACACACACAACTTCCAAATGGATTCACAGACTTGCACAAGAGTTAGTGCAAAGGTTGGTAATGAGCCAAAGGACAACTGATGAAGTTTTCGGGCCAACAGGCAAAGGAGAACTAAAGTAAAGTAAATGTGTGATGGTCTTTAGAGAGGGAGAGAGAGCTCTGTAAGGTTAAGCTCAGACTTGGACCATGCGACACAGACAGAGACACAGATTTGTACAAGACAAAAGTTCAAACCAAAGAGTAAATTCATGCCTGCTATCGGTAATGCCTCTGTAGATATTGCCACTTGGTTGAAAGAGAGGTTATGGAATCGTGTTCTAAAGATCCATATGAATTGGGGTTCCATTCCAACTTATTGCAGTCCGAAAGGGAGGCACTCAAAGAGTTAACCCTCTAGGCGCCAGAGTGTATTTAGGAAAATATTCCATTTGAGGGAATAATATTACTCATGTAATTTGTATATTGTGACATCACCAGGTGGCAGTATTACGCAACTTTCAGTAAAACTGAATTTTGAACCTATTTACAGAGAAAAAATAGGCCTTTATAATTTTATTGTCAACTCATCCTCAAAATAAAAGAATAGGAGTGTGAGTGGAGTAAATTTACTGATGTAACTTGTATATCATGAGGTCAAATTCAGTAAAACAGCCTCATCAAAGTCCCTGATCCATTTATGGGACACCTCCTCACTTCTCAAATATTCCCAGCCATCATCATCAATTACAG
>JAQLOL010000020.1:2275291-2285899 GCA_029783665.1 Naso thynnoides | reverse complement strand
TGGACTGTATTAAAGACCTTGAGACTGTCGATCCCAGTGTCTGCTTCTGCATTTTGTGTCCACCTGCCTGTGAGTTCTCGACAATACTCATATTCAAGGTTGCACATCAGTACACACACACACTTAGTGATCTTATTAAATGTTATTAATAACACTCATACCAAAACAGTAACACCAAAAATATATATAACACTGACAAAAGTATAAAAGTAAACAACTGGAGCATCAAAGTAAAATACAACAGCAATTCACAATTTCTATTAACTTATGAATGTGGAAATATATTTAACACTTTTAATAACACCACCATGAATGCAATGTCAAGTTTTTCTGAAGTACCAGAAAACACACACTTAGCCTGGCGCCTATGTTGACTGCAAGCACCTGCTAATACCGCTAGCCACGTTAGCATAAGCTGCTAACTTACCAAGACGTCGACAAAAGTAATTAAACTCCCGGCGCATGGGTCCTTGATGGGCCTCTCACATCTCCCGCAGGTATCTTCTGAAGGTACACTTTGTATATGTGCCAAAATTGTCCACTGTGACTCACTGAATCTGACTCGTCTTTCTTTTTTTTTTCTGAATAACTTTGCCACTCTCGTGTTGTTTCTGCTGCTGTGTCATCAAGCTTTTCTGCTGGAGGGGTTGGACTTGCTCCCTCAAACTATTGAAAGTCTCCATTTCCTGCTCTGACCAATGGCAGGTAATCTGGGCCAACTAACTTTGATTGACATATTGTTCAGGTAGTAAGACTAAATCGAAGCAGAGTGACTACTCTGTGACTCTCTACTAGGTTACAGAACGATGTTGAACCTGCCAAGTCCTACAACAAGGTGTATCCATCACTCACTGACTTCCTACTGCTTGTACTGCTTTTGTTTTGTTTTTTTCTTTCATCAGATACGCAGTCAGGCTGTTGTTAAGGTTGTGGGTGTAATTATATTTAGCCATGCTACTCTTAACCAGTAGCTGAACCACTTGGCTAGGTGAGATGCCTGATGGCCAACACCATCTGTGCCGGCACACTTACACACACACGCACACACATATGCTACATGCTCACAAGCAACCTCATCATGCTGTTGCACACATGTATCATCTTTGAACATGCAGACAGAAACCTACATACTTCACTATAATCATATATATGCTCATAAGGCCAAGGTTTTTGTCTTCAGCTCTGTCTGAGGCATAATTACTTTGCATCTCATATCTTACTACGGTCAAAATCTGCCTGGCAGTCATTCAGGCTATGAGTGTGTGTGCCCATGCATGAGTGTGTGTACCTGGCAGAGTTCTCAGCCAGCCTCGTTGAACAGATGGTCCTGCAGCAGGTAATAATGACCCAAGACAAACTCCTAAATTGATTATGCCTTTGTGAGAGCAGAGATACAAAGTATCGCTGCCACAGAGAAGAAAAGACAGAAAGAGGAACAGTAAAGTGGAACAGCAGAGGGAATATGGGAATACCTCTCCTGACCAAAAAATCCTCAAGATTGCAGCACTGTTAAGTTCACTGAATCTTCAATACACAGCAGTGGAAAAGATTTGTTATGATACATTTAACACAGCTGTCATTATCACCAAGGTCATTCCTTTGTTTCCATCTCGTGAAAATATGACAATGAATACTTAATTCTTAAAGGTAATAGATAATGGGTTGGGTCTTTTTATCATGAAGTTGTGCTTTCATATCTGTTTTGATAAAAATGGCAAAAACTGCAGTAATATCAATAAAAAAAGAAGTCTGATGGAGGAAGAAACACACGCATTTTGATGATCAGGCAAGTTGTAAACAAGCCACAACCGAGCCAACAGTTGTCCAGATTAGCTACGATAAGCCACAGTATTTAGCTTCATTTGTCTCTTACATCAGCAATTAATTATGTCATCATTGTGACTGATTTATAAATTCCTTTACATCCTCACTCAGATCAGGAAAAAACAGTATAATACTCTCCTTGATTTTTTCCCATTTTAGTTTACTATTTATATACAAATGGTCAAACCAAAAGTTAAAAAAAATCGTAACTATCTTTGGTAACATGTTTTTTGAGTAGTATTTGTAACATTTAAAATGTAACCATATCTTCAAAAGACACTTGTCTGTCTCAAAAACTAAGATATTATGCTGATGATGTGTGTTGGACTTACATTTTGTCCATTTTAGTTTTATGATTTTGATTTGACATTCAGAAAAGATCATTTATTGCTAGTCAGTTAGTGAAAATTGACAGCTGGTTGAAAACATCATTGCTCACAACAAGAAAGTGAACAAAGACAGAGAGACTGCAACATAAACTGAGAGAATGTTAAGTATTTTGCATAGCAAGCAAGGCTGACGGACAGAGAGAGGGAGAGGGAGGGATGGCTCAACGTCAAAATCTCAAACAACCCTGAGGCCATGGGTAATTTAGACATAAACACTTTCCTGCAAGTAGTCTGAACAAAATGAGGAATACACACACACATGCACAGTGCCCTTGCTACAGGCCTATCATCAGCCATCAGGTTATGAAGTGCCTGGGCCGAGTGGTCATATCATGGCCAGTGGCTTTATCATAATGCATACTGATGAACAGACATTATAAATGATCAGTGAATCAAACAAGGTGAGGATAATACCTAATTTTGACCAAACACAGACTTCAAAAGGGATAATAATGATGATACGAACTTGTATACCAGTATGATTTGTGTGGTCCATGTACAAAATTTAAAAAAACACAACTTACGAATGTATTGCCGTTAATGTTCCAAATAGAAAAAGATGACAGCTTTAAAAAGATTTTTGAAGCTCCAAAATGCAACATGCAAAGGGGTCAGCAGTGTAGAAAGTGATATTTGCTTTTCCAGTAAAACTATTTCTGTAATCATTTGAATCACTTCTTAAATGCACTTGCTATCATACACTTAAATAATACCCTCAGTGCTTAGCTTTTTGGCAGTGAGCAATTACCTTTAAATGCACTCTTTACTTGGTGTGATAAGTCTTTGTTTGTTCTGTATATATCTGGGGGAACACAAAGGACCCATTTTATCTACATAGCAAATTTACTTACACTCATTTGTGCACCCATGGAGGTGTTGGTCTGGAGGTGTGAACAGGCACATTTTATCCTGTGGCACCAGAAGGCGTTTATGACATGGACTAACAAAAAACATGTCTAAAGTCAAGTGCAGAGTTTTTCTGCTATTTATAGGGCGCACTATTTGGATATGAATACACAGGTGCGTTCAAAAGGCGCGCACATTCTGTTTGTGACACATTGGTAAGCACTGCAAGACTCCTCATAATAAGTTAATTGAGTTAGGTTCAGTAAGGGGCTGATTGGACGTCAGGAGCAGTGGGACATTTGCTGGTGGCCTGGTAGCTCATGCGATGAGCAGTCAGTGTGAACAGCAAGAATGAGTGAATGGACCTGTCTGAATGTAGGCATCATTTTTTGTGAGTGCAACTTTTGTGGTTGGTTTATTGTGCTTGGCGAGTTGCTGTAGTGTTCCAACCACCATCTACCAAAAAAAAAAAAAAAAAAAAGCAATGCTGAAAGTATGTTTGGGCCTTAGGGATAGTTCACCCAAAAATGAAAATTCAGTCATTATCTACCAACACTCACACAGATAGAAGGGTGGGTGAAGTTTTTAGTTCACACTGTTGGTGTTTCACTGGAAAAAAGTTTGCAGTTATCTTCCAAACAATTGAAGCAAATGGTGAACAGGATTCAAACATAAATGAAATTAATAAAACCATATAATGCCTCCATACTGCTCATGCAAAGTAATCCAAAGTGAACTGAAAAACCTGACCCATCCTTCCATCCGTATGAGCGTGAGTAGATAATGAATGAATTTTTATTTTTGGGTGAATTGTCCAGTTAAGTCTTGTTGTTCTTTTTAATTTCATGGTCTTGATTATAGATATGATCTTAGTCAGATACTGCCCCGACTTGGGCAGGACCTTTCTATGTGGAGTTTGCATGTCCTACCTGTGTCTGCGTGGGTTTTCTCCGGCTGC
This sequence comes from Naso thynnoides, assembly GCA_029783665.1. NCBI lineage: Eukaryota > Metazoa > Chordata > Actinopteri > Acanthuriformes > Acanthuridae > Naso > Naso thynnoides. Next base: position 2,281,882 of record JAQLOL010000020.1, on the reverse strand, counting down.
TCCAGTTACCCACCGTCAAACGTGTAAAGTAGGTCTATCTCTAGTCAGTACCCTTGACCAAGGTACTGGCTTAAAATCTGAAATTGGTCCCCAGGCGCTGTGCTGTGGCTGCCCACTGCTCCTCAGGGATGGGTTAAATGCAAAGAGTAAACTTCACTGTACATTGTGTATATGTGACCAGTAAAGTACCTTTACATAATGTACTTTAACCCTTGTATGGTGTTCGGGTCTGTGGGACCCGTTTTCAATTTTCACCAAAAGAAAAAATGATACATGTAATTATTCTTTTAACTTCAGATTTACTGGCCTTGGTTCATTTTCTCTGAAAAAAAATTTGAATGACACATTCTCAATGACTGCACACTGTACACTGTGAGCGGGAAGGTTTGAAAGATGATGAAGAGGAGGAGTTCTAAGAAAACGAGGATCACATTTCTATCAAATCAGAGTCTGGCATTGAGTTTAAAAAAGAGGATGGGACTGACCATTAGCCAGCTTCAAAGGAGCCTTTTAGCAGCCAGCCACAGGACCAACCAGTCAGTAGCCAGTGGCAACAAAGAAAAAGCAACAAGAAAAATCTACTATTTGTTTGGACCTAAGATGGACAGGAAGACACACTACATATGCATCGTGAGCAAGAAAAACATATGCAAAACAAACACAGTAAAATTCTGTCCCATGCCCCTCATGTGTTGTATAGGCTGGAATGAATACACTATTTACTAAGATCCCAAATACAGAGTACTAACTTCCATGTGCACTGTAAAATTTTGCACGTTTTGTTGGTGCATGTTTTGCGAGTGATCTGCTAAGAATAACTGCGTGACTGACAACAGGTGCAAACATGGTGGAGGGGGCTGTATTTAAATGAGGGTTTTGTGTGTTTCAGTGGTTTCTGCCGCAGAGAGTTCAGAGGATGAACAGCACGAACAAAAAATGAAATGAAATGAAGAGAGAGGAGAGGAGCACACCAAAGAACAGACACACAAATTGTGTAAAATAAGACAGTAATAGGAAGGCAAATATTTATTTAATTTTCTATGGGCAGCAGTGGTTGCAAATGTTCTTTCGTATGACTATATGCCAAAACAAAAGTTAATGTGCCAAAATGGTAAGAGCCGTTCTCTATCATATCGACACTATCTCTCCACCCAGTTACATATTTCATATGTACAGAGATCATATGTATAGGGATTGACTCCTCAGGGATAAGGTGATGTGGATATTTCTTTAAGACAAACCACTTGTGGGGTGGCTGATCACAGTATAAGAGCAGGTGTGTGCTACACCCTCACCGATCATTTTGATTCCACGAGAGCAGGTTGACATGTGTGTATCTTAGTGAGGAGACAGTCTTCGCCACTTACCATGTGTAAGAGACGGTGTGAAGTTGCCTCTCCATTGTCTGTTTTCTCCATTGATTGAGCTGTGCTCAGAGCTTCTGTTGAAACAGGTCGAAGCGGAGGTCCCTTGATTGCTGTGCTGTCGACATTCAGTTTCGCCATTAACTTCAGACAGGCAGTGTTACCTGGCCTATTATTCTCATGAGGAGTTAACCACCACAGATAGAGGCTAACCAAACCTGGAGCAGGGGAGGCAGCTGCCCATTGTTTCCGTGTGGTTGGCATTCAGCGGTTTGCCGGTCACTCCATAGAAAAAAGTAACGTTACATGGCGTATTGCTCTGACGAGGGGCTAACACACCACAGGTATGAAGCACACAATACACCACCAGGGAGTGCTTGCAAGACTATCAACTGGCAGCTATTTCCGTGATTGGGTGGGGGTTGGACAGTTGTCCAGAGCACCTGGCCAGACTCAATGGTCAAGCTGGGGCCCTGGTGGTCTGAGGGCTACCATTGAAATTCAGCGAAGTAGAGGTAGGGGCAAATGCAGGCAGAGTGAGGGTGCTAAGGGAAAAAAAGCATTCCAAGGCCCCATCCTGCTCCATGCCAGAACCAGCCTGCTTTCTCTCGGCCCAGGCAAATCTTGCAGCTTGGAAGGCACTGGGCCGAGCCCTTGGGTGCTTTCAACTGTGACTCAGGGGTATCATATTTAGTTTGCTTGTCGACCTCCGACCTCATGGATCCCAACAGTCTTGATGGTAGTGGATCCACAGCATAAGACTGTGCTTCAGGCAGAGGTTTCCACTCTGTTGGAGAAGGGGGCCATCAGAGAGGTGCCAAAAAAAACAGGCAGGCTGGGTTCTACTCTTGGTATTTTCTCATCCCTAAAAAGGATGGGAGACTCTGTCCCATTTTAGACCTTAGGGGACTCAATAATTATCTTTGTTGACTGCCTTGCAATGCTGACAGTCCTGAGGGTGAGACAATCCATCCGCAGAGGGGATTGGTTTGTCACAATAGACTTGAAGGATGTTTACTTCCAGATTCCTATCTGGTGTGGGCACTGGCACTTCCTCGGGTTTGTGTTCGATGACCGGACATATGAGTTTCAGGTCCTGCCATTTGGGATCTCCTTAGATCCCCGCACCTTTACCAGGTGTATGGAGACAGTTATGTCACCTCTGAGGCACAGGGGGATCAGGATTCTGAATTACCTGGACAATAATCATCTGCTCATCACCAGACTGTTATGGTCAGCCCTTCATTTGGTGGGAAGGCAGGGACAACTTTTGCAGGGGGAGTTTACCGGGACCAATGACGCATCGGCATCTGGTGGTGAAAGATGCTTCATTGACAGGTTGGGGAGTAGTGTTCAGAGGGAACAGCGTCAGCGGCCATTGGTGCGACTGCTATGCAGCACAGCACATCAACGTCCTGGAGCTGAAGGCAGTCCACCTTGCCCTCCCCCATTTCCTTCCAGACCTTCAGGGCCAACATGTGCTGGTAAGGACAGACAGTGTGGCCACAGCAGGTTACATCAACAGGCAGGGCAGCTTGGCATCCTCTCACCTCTGCAAGTTGGCATACCAGCTGTTGCTGTGAGTATGCCCGAGTTTCAGTCCCAAGGGGCAGTGCATGTGCCAGGGATGGACAATGTGGCAGAGAATTAGTTGTCCAGAGGAGGTCCAGGCCCAGGCGAGTGGAGACTACACCCTCAGGTGGTCACAGATCTTTGGCATCGCTATGGGCGAGCGACAGTTGACCTGTTTGCATTGCGGGAATCCACCCACTGTCCCCTGTTCTTTTCTCTGGGGAAGGACAATCCTCCCCTGTTGGTGACCCAACATGACATGGTTTTTGGACAGTCAATATAGTCAGGTGTTTGAACTTAGATCTCTCTACTCCATACAGATGGAGAATGGAGAGCACACACGCTCACTAGTGTGAACTTTTAGGGCACTCAGAGTGTATGTGCTCTGGACACAGGCACATATAAAAACAGATCAGTTGTTTGTCTGTTTTAAGCCAGAGCCACTGTCAAAGGCCCATCTTTCACACTGGATTGTGGATGTTGTCCACAATCCAGTGCTGTGGATGCAGCAAGCCCATGTGAGAACAGGGGCAGCATTACCCTCAGGTATGAAAGCCCACTCTACCCGAGGAATGGCAATGACATCCTGGGCACTGTGGTGCGGCACATCTCTAAGTGAGATCTGTGCAGCTGCCACTTGGTCAGGCCCTTCCACTTTTGTTCGGTTCTACCAAGTTAATGTAGCTGCAAGCACGTCCTTTAGTGAGTGGGAGTTTGATGTAGCCCAAAGTTAGCATTGTTATTGGCTCCTTCGAAGCTCATTCTGCTCTATTGCCTCACAGTGTGTCTTTAAGAATCCCTGTACATATGAAATTTGTAACTGGGTGGAGAGATAGTCACGATACAATACAGAATGGATGGTTACATGTTGTAACCATAGTTCTCTGAGTGAACAGACTATCTCTCTAGCTCGAGGCCGGTTTGGGATCTGTTCCATCAAAATTATGACCAGTCAGGGTGTGGTGCACAGGTGCTCTTATGCTGTGGTCAGCCACCTCACAGGTGGTTTGTCTTAAAGAATTATTCATGTAACCTGGCTGGGTCAGTCCCCGTACATATAAATTCCATACGAAATATGTAACTGGGTGGAGAGATAGTCTCTTAACTCGGAGAACAATGGTTACTACATGTAGCCATCCATGCTCAAAATAAAGCAATATATGAAGATTATATTAAGATGAGTTTAGATAAAAATAAATATAATAAAATAAATTGTGTTAATCATATATTTGTTTTCCTAAATCATATTTTTCTTTCATTTGGAGAGGAATGATTTTACAAAGCATAAATTACCAGAGAGCAGCCTGGAGTGTCTCATTTGATGCTCAAAATCAGCCCTGAACTCATGCAAAAGCTCCAAAACTGCATCACTGGAAAGGTGATATGGATTCATTTTTCTTTGACCAAATATGGTGACATGATTGGTAAAAACGCGTTCTTTACGCATTTTTCCATTTTGCCTATGCCTCCTCTTTGCCCGAATTACAGCAGCCGTCTGTGCGCAACACTGTGCAGATTAAAACCTCTTTTTCAAACGTATTTAATTCAGATGCTGCAGTCGCTCTCAGGCTTGATAAATTGCATTGCTTGTGCTAAATGGTTGTATTTGCATTTTCTCCTCCCTGTATTTTGGAGGTAAAAACTCAGGTAAAAAAGCCCCATGTTCCGTTTTCAGTGAAGCAAAGGAGTTAAATCCACAGTGTGTGCTGTCTTGCTCATTTAAAGACGCAATCCTCAGTGCACACCCTTAGTAGATCAGTTTGCACATTTGTTTGTGGGTGATATCAAGTTTGCAAGTTTTTACACACGCAAACTTTAGTAAATCAGGCCCTATGTGTTCAGTGGGGTTTACGTGTTGTGTAGACCAATTTGGACACTGTATCCAGTCAACATGGCTAATGGTAACATCAACAGTAATGAAAAATCTTGTTTCATTCACATTTGTTCAAGATGAAAATGTTTTTTCCACCCATATCTTGCTTATACTTGATTTTTGTTTTTGTATTACATTGTATCACAAAAAACTAATAACACCTTGTTTCCATAAATGTGATCTAATAGAGTAAAAGGACCGAATTTGACCTTGTTTTCTCTTTATTTTGCAAATAATTAGGATAAAGCAAACATCTGTTAAGTATTTTTACATAAACTGTTATGGCTATATTGACTTAAAACTCCAATAATGAGGTGGGTCCCCCAGACCAGTGAACAGTGGCTGAGTAACATAAATATGAGCACCACACAAGGGTTAACATTGCTGGAATGTAGTCCAATAGGCCAGTGGGCTACGGAACAAAATGCTCATGCAGAGTAATTATTAACCAGCCCAAAGTGTAGCCATAATATCTACAATAAGGGAGTTACAAGGTACAAAGTAATTTATTGGGCACAATAGTGTTTGATTTTCCATTGCTTGGCCAGTAAGAGCACCTTTTCCTGTATTAAATTTTCCTGTGACTAGACATCAGGAGGTGCAGTCTGAAGTCCAAACTGGGCTAAAAGCTCTTATCCCAACTCTCGTTCCACTCCACCAAGTCAGAAGGTGTCATGGGCAGTAATTGTCTTGTGTGTCTTTTTTAATGCTAACAGGTTTATATCACTCATTGGTGATACATGTTTTATCAGTGGGAAGAAAAAAAACATGTTATGTTTACTTGGCTTTATATCATTTTGTCATAACATGGACTGTGATGTACAATATTGCCACTAAAAATAAAAAATAAAGTTCTGAAGGAACTACTATGAACCATATAATAATAATAATAATAATAATAATAATAATAATAATAATAATAATAATAATAATAAAGTGCTATATACAAGATTATGAAGGGATAACATTGTGTCTGATCTTAATCTCATCATAGATGTGTTTACAATATTCTCTAAATAAACTCTTTTGCATTACATAGGCCTACCCTTCTTCACAGTCATGTGTGCTTTTACTCCTACAAGAAGCACACAACAGTAGCCAACACCACAGCAATAATGGTTTTAATGGCCATACCTTGTGTTGTCAGGGTTACACGGGGCACATCAGCAGCAACAGTCTACCCAGCCTTATATAGGCATGTTCAGATGCTTGTGATCAACCAGTAATGACACTGAGCAACACCTAGCAACAAGCTCTGCCTCACCTTCTCACTTCTTGCCCTTTCCTTGCTCAGAGTTCTGTCTTTAATCACTTCTCTACTTTAAGTCCTTGTAAGGAATTTCTTTTGGGTAAGTTAATAACTGTCTGAGAGTGTTCTCAGAATGTTTTTGAATATGGCCGCAGGGCTGGTTGGGAAGATATCAGCGGGGGAGAGCTGTTTCATAACATCAAATCCGAGGCCAGAGGGATGTGAAGAACAGTTCATTTTTTCATGCTCTCCGCAGCTACACTGATCTTTTAACTGTCATGCCTCCCATTTCCAATTTTTGTCTCCTTCTCTTTCATTCATTCCATTTCATTTTGAAGTTGCCTTGTTGTACTTTCTGTATCTTGTCATATTTTGCACTTAATGTGTTTTCACCATTCACACTGTGACTAAGCCACTGAGTGCCACACATGCTCGCATGCACACACACACATACATACACACACACACACACACACACACACACATTTTGCCTAGTCACAGTGCAGATGATGACCTATTGACTGGCCTTGGAA
>JAQLOL010000020.1:2257216-2270559 GCA_029783665.1 Naso thynnoides | reverse complement strand
ATGAAGAGTGACTCGTGGACTTATCATTCTGGCACAGCAGGGAAAAGTTATGTGGATGCTATCATGGTCATCTTGTGATCAGTAAAAGTGCCCTTGTGAAATTGTGTTTTTGGGAGCTTCTTTTGGTAAAAACATTTGAACAAGGGCAAACCAGTATTAAAGTGACTAGTCCCTGTAAAAGAAGATTTTTTTATCTTTACAACCAAGCAGACCTGTGTAATTGCATGAAATCTTGTCAGCTGATAGCCAGGAAGTTTTTGTGGTTTCATGAAAACCAAGGACAGGAAAATTCTCACTAACGGAACCAGAGGGGAATGCTGAATGAAATACTTGGTCAGTTACTTGTATCAAAAGTCTTCTTTCTTTGAGGCCTGGTGCTGCTCCATGTCTGCAGAAATGTCTAGATGGGTGACTACTGAACATGAAAAGCTTGTTGTGCTTGTTTTTGCAAGTGGTTAAAATTTTTTCTTATATATTACCAAATTATACTTCAGGATCATAAACTTTCAAATGAAATGACAGCTAGGGTTGGTTTTGGCCATCCAAAAGGTATGGCTAATAAATGGGTGGATCGACAGTTTAAAGTATCTGTACACAAGTTCCAGGAATTAAACTAGTATTAGTTTCAGCAGAATGTTTAGTGCACAAAAAGGCTGCACATGTACTTTTATCACAGGATTCCACTGGATGCGTGTGCGTTCTGGAATGGCTTGCTGCATGTTTGTTGTGTGCTCCACCATCTATCAACACCCACTGGCTGCGTTTCAGAGCACAGCACAGCCAGACAGCTGGAGTAGTAGGACTTCGAGTTTTTGCGAGAGTTACAGAATCAAGTGTGAGCAGCCTCTGAAAACCTCTAATCTGTTGACTTCAGGCCTGGCTCTGCACATAATGATGGTTTATTTACAAGGTTTAGTGAAATATGATCTGGCGTCAACACGGAGTGTTTTATGCTGAAAATAACCAGATGTTTTAATGTTGTATCTGTGCCTAATTTCCTGTCCCACTTGATCTGCTCTGTGCTGAATTCCTGCGTTGTGCTCTGTCATCTGGCAAAAATAGAGGCCTTGTGTATCTGTTGCAGTGGGATCACCAGAGCTGCGATGGAGTAGGAATGCAACACAGCTGCAGCCAGTGGCAGCACACACATTGACTAGAATTGAAACGTATCAACTTAGCTGCCGTTCCAGAGCAGAGACACACCGCACACACATCCAGTGGAATTTAAGGGTCAAGAATAAAGTTCTGCAATTAAAATGTATGACTTGTTCTCAAAGATGAACACACCTGTTTACCCACTCACCAAGTGATTTTCCATGACCTTGTATCATTGTAACCACAACCAGCAACAGGAAGATTAGGGTATGGTGAGTGTCCTCATCAACTGAGTGAGTTATTACAGCAAAGGGCTCCACCATCTGCAGCACTCTCTTCTAACATTTACAACACACAGCTCACTGAGTAAGCAGTGATTATCCAGGTTGAATATAAGTTGTCACAGGGAGAAACACCACCTGTTGCTAGTTTGCTTTTCAGGAGTCTTATGCTCAAGCAAGTGGACTATCTGAAATGACAATGCCAGAACTGAAAACAAAAAAACAAAAAAAGTGGTCTGATCAATAAGTATGATACATCTTTCTACTCCTTAACTGACATGGATTTAATTTGTGTTGCTTGAATTTGCAGATGTTTTACTTTGATGCGCTTGTTTGTTTTAAATACGCACATCAAAGTGCTCATTGAAAATAAACAAGCCATCTTCTCCTCCTCCTGCACTGCCAAAGTGGACAATGTGATGGTGGTACAGCGCTGATTAGATACTTGAAATGAATTTTGATTCAAGATTTGTATTTTACAAGAAGATTTTTATGAAACAATTATCACTCGCGCCAAATGCAATAAACGCTGCTGGATTTAATCTTAACAGTAACGTGGATCTAACATACAGTGCAGTGTGAAATTAAATGTGTGTGAGACATAAATACTTATACTTATGGCTCAAAGTTTACATACTGATCTGCACATTCTTCCATAAATATGTTTTTTATAGATCACATCCTTTGCATATGAAGTGATGTACGCCACTTTCAGGCCTTGTTTTGTGCGTATGCCACCTTTATAAATGAGACCTCAGGTATTGTGTTCGATGTAATTGGTAACTCCTGTGCTCTGGCGTTTATAATCTGGTGGGAAAATTTCCTCCAGCAACAACCTGTGCTTTGTCTAAAATTCCTTTTTTTTTTTTTGAACCTTCTCTGCCACTTCAAAAGTTCAATGTAGTCTTCATCTAGTGGTGAGCTTGCAGACTAAACCAATGAAATATCCATCCGCTTACCCTTCCTAAAAAGAGCCTATAGAAGCTGCGAAACTCAAATTAAGCATGAAAGGCCCTATCTGCCCATCTGTAGCAACATGACATGACAGACACATGGACAAGGACCTACTTCCTTTACCTAACATTTGTAGTCTGTTGTACGTAAGCTGTAAACGAACCAAACGGTCTGTCTGGCAGCACCAAGGGCCACTGGTTTGCACAATGGCCTTGGTTCAATTCCAAGGTGGAAAAGAGCCATTTAGTGTGGAGCTTGTATGTTTTTTTTTTCCATTCCTCTAAGCCAGTCTTCTAAATGGAAAAAAGAAAAAAAAAGTGCCTATACTGCCCTTGTTCACCTGTCGGCGTGCAAATCAGGTGGTCAGTGTTGTCTTTTAGGAGCACACACCAAAGGCTAGCAGGCAGCTCATTTCACAGGGGTACTTTGTACATATGCTAAAAGCCTTCCTCCTCTTCGCTAGTGCACATGCATGGCAAGGACACCACTACCTGAAATGTTACATCAATGCAACCACCAGCCTATACCACAGCCCAGGTGTCGGCAAATCACCTAGGGGGCCTACTAGACTACATTCTGAATTTTTACAGTGAATAAAAGATGCTAGAAGACAATACTGATTTTCCCAAAATTAACTCAAAAACAAGAAATGAGGCCTAGTTTCGGTTTTATGCCATCGTATTTAAGTATTAATGGATTTCACAGCATACATCCTGAGGATCAACACAGGTGTGATCTCACCTAAGTTAAAGCAGCCATCACTAATATCATTAATTTCACCTGTGCTTTTACTGCTTCAACAACTCAACATGTCCATCATGAAACCCATCAGGTTGTCAGGTGAGCTTGTTCCAGAGCTCTGGTACTGTGCATGCTCACTCATTGACCTGGCTTGCTATGACACTTACTGGAACAAACCCATTCGTTGGTCGCATCTGTGTTGGTCCTCAAGATGTCTGTTGTGAAACCCATCAACATATATTTGACTGACAGTCAAATATAGTCAGAGAGCTGTGTCATCAGGAGACTCTGTTCCAGTTCACCTGTCCATGCCAACACTATTGTCTATTTAGTATTCCTCTGCTTTTGCTGTTTATCCAGCAGTGTGACTCTCTCTGAAATGTTGCCACTGGGTGTTGACAGATGATGGAGCACAAAGCAAACATGCAGTGGAGCCATTCTGGAGCACACACGCAACCTTAACAACCCTAATTAATCCTGGTACATGGATGTAGCAGTCCCACTTCCACAAGAACTAAACAGTGTCCCGTAGTCTGCAAGAAAAGAGAGAGGAGCTTCACGTAGTGCACCCTAATGTAATGAATTGCCAAAAGACACTCATATGGAGAGGACATTAATGGATACTGGGGGTTTGTGAGAGGTCCTGGTATGCTGTAAAAAGTCCCAGTATGCCGGTGTTAAAATCTAGAAGTTGGGGTACTGCGTACCATTACCTAATGGCCCACTTAAAGCACTGCTCTCGGTGCTTTAGTTTAACCCACCATCAAAAATTTCTTCCTCTCTCTCTCTCTCTCTCTGTGACTGCCAGCACTGACGACATACTGATCTACAGCAGCTCATTCGAAGCCCATCTCTCTGCTTTGAGGGAGGTCTTCTCACGAATTGGAGCTGCTGAGTTGTGCTTGAATGCTCATGTCAATTGGCCTGCAACCATGTGGTCTTCCTGGGCCATGTAATCTCTGCTGAGGGACCCCTGAAACACTGACAAGGTGAAGACCATGGACAGCCCCGGAGGTGCATTCCTTTCTGGGGCTCTGTTCTTACTACAGGAGATTTGTGAGGGGTTTCGCGGATCACACCGCCCCCCTTCACTGCCTCACAGAAAAAGATGTTCCATTCTAATGGACAGAGGCATGCCAGGAGGCGTTTGTATTCTTGCAAGATTGTCTTTGTACTGAGCCTGTCATGTGTCACCCAGACTTCACCCGAGGGTTCATACTGTACACAGACGTATCCGAGCAGAACTGGTCAACATAAGACAGGGAGTTATGGGCTAGAGTGTGGTCTGTTCGTAACTTCAGACATTACTTGGGACTACTCTCGTTTACTATTGTCAATGATCGACGACCATTGCTGGGCCTACGACATCTTCATATTGATAATGACAGGACAGGGCACCATGGATGATGGGCCCTGGAGCTGGACCCATATGAGTGGGTCATTGTGCACAAGAGTGGGGTTCACCACACTAATGCGGATGCCCTTTCATGGAGGCCTGATCCCTGTGCAGAGCAGATGGACTATTGTACCCCGGAACCCTCCCCCACTCTTGAAGACACCGGTACCCAGACAATTACAGTACATGATTCTGGTGCTGTGCATGTTGTGGACACAGGTGCCCAGACCGTTGTGAATCAGGCTCCAGGTGTGGTGTGCACTGTTGACGACCCTGACACGGCCCCTGCCGCAGACACAGTTTCCAGACTCCCTCCCCTCAGATCCCTGTCTTTTCATGGCACGGGCCTCAATCTTCACGTTTCACATGATGGTTCAAATGTCAGGGAGCTCCAGTGGAGAGACACAGACATTGTACAGGTTCTGCCGTGGCTGGAGGCTGGTCAGAGACCAGAAGAGGTAGAGATGAGGAGTTGTAGTCGGTTTTTAAAGAGACTGTGGTGTGAGTTTCCCCAGTTGGCCTTGGTGGATGGGCTGTTATGTAGGGTGACTGACCCTACTCAGGTAGTCGTCCCTGCTGCTCTGGTCCCAAAAGTCCTGTGCCACCTGCATGGGACTCCTTTGACAGCTCACCTGGTGTTTGACCGGGTGTTGGGACGCGCAAGAAGTATGTGCTATTGGCCCTATATGTACCGGGACAACAAGGCATGGTGTGAGCAATGCTATTCATGCCAAAGGAGGAAATCCCCTGTGCCCCGACGCCATGCTCTGATGAAGACGTCACAGGTGGATAGGCCCATGCAACGCATCGCTGCTGACATACTGGAGTTGCCAGTCACATCTAGAGGGAGCCGGTATGTTTTAGTATGTTTTGGTAGTTGAGGACTATTTCACCAAGTTTGTTAATCTGTGCGCCATTCCTGACCAGAAAGCCACCACCATTGCAGACTGTCTATTCAAGTATTAGTGAGCTGTTGGGGGTTAAGAAAACACGCATCACACTGTACAATCCAAAATCTGACGGCATGGTTGAGCATTTTAACAGGACGCTCACTGATCAGTTGGCAAAAACTCTCCTGTCCTGTGAGGGGGAGTGGGACTCTTTTCTGTTGCAGGTCGCATTTGCATATAACACTAGTGTACATGCCAGCACGGGATTCTTGCCTTTCTTTCTCATGCATGGCAGGGAGGCCTGGACTCCTGTGGATGTGGTGCTGGGTCCTCAGTTGCAGAGTGGGATGGAGTGTCGCTCTCTGGAGGACTTTGCTGCTTTCCTTCGGAAGTCCTTGGATGTGGTGTTTAGTTGCACAATGGACAATAACCGCGTGGCAAGTGAGAGACAATAGACTTACTATGATGCCAGACTAAGACATGCCCCTTATGCGATTGAGGATCTGGTGTGGCTGAATAACCCCACAGAGAGTTGCTGTATTGGCTCCCCACTGGAAGGGGCTATACTTGGTGCATTGCCGGATGGATGTGGAAGACGAGGTGGGGGTGACATATCAGCTTAGTAGCCCATTTGCAGATGAGCCCGCTCTCCAAACTGTTCATTATGACAGGCTGCGGCCCTACAACCTGCCGGTGGTCTATCCTTTGGGGGGCCCGACGAGGAGCCCATTCCCCCTTTCTACACCCGCTGCCAGGCAGGAGGATACTACCCCCCAGAACAGCCCCACGGGCTTGCCCCTGTCTCACATGGATGTGGACGGTGTCCCTGAGCCGGACGCTGGTTCCCCGGCGCAGTCACTTTCCCCACCTAGGGCTTTCTGTGTGAGTAGGACGGTGCGCCCCCTGTTGGGCTTTAGGGACTATGTGATGGACTAATTGTGTTATGGGTACATGCTCAGTGTTTATGAATTGTCGCAGTGTTCTGTCACCTTTGTTTTATTGTTGTCTGTTGCTCAGGGTACCTCTGGTTTACACACAGAAAAACAAAAAGAAGAACCCCCCCCCCCCACACACACACACACACACTGAGAAAGAGGCTTCATGGTAATACGATGCCCCTGTACCTTTCAGTTGTTACTTAAGTTCCCATGCGTACAGGTATTTTGGTATGTACTTTTGAGTTGTTTATTATTTTGTTGTATGTTTCCTTTGCCTTATTGTAAAATGGGGACATTTCTTTTGTGGGGGGGACGAATGTAGCACTGTGACTCTGTGATCGATTGTTTATGGCTAGAGGGAGCACAGGCTAGTGACGTGTGTGTGCGACTGTTGGGAGTGAGAGTGTGCCCGGGAAAAAGTGTTGTAGCTGTTGTGGTGCAGTTGCTGAATAAATGGAGGTATCCATACTGGCGCTCCAAAGAGTGATACGATTTCCTGTCTTAACGTTGCTATGAAAATATATCATTGCCCTGTACAACTTGGACGCTACAATATTTTACCAAAAGCTCCTTGAAGCAGCAGATGAAGCAATTAGTGGTGCTAGTGAAAGAGCTACACTCCCGATTTCACAGCGCCAAATACGAGCTAAGTACCCTATTTATTATTTTTATTTAACCTTTACTTAACCAGGGAAAAATTTTTTAAGAACAAGTTCTTATTTCCAAAGACGGCCTGGCAAGAGATGGCAGCCTCTTGAGGGGGAGGGGGCGGAATGGGGGCTGTGAAAAAAAAGGGGGTCGGTTAAGAGGCAGACAATATAAAAACAGTTATAAAACTCAGCTGAGTTGAGAGAGGAGAGTTGCATTGCTGTTTAAATCCCTGTGGACACTGGACAGAAAGGCTGCCTGTGACAGCAGGTTGACTGTTGTAGTGTGGCAGAGTAGAGCTGCAGCATGTCATGAAGGAAGCAGAGCTCTGTGAGTATTTGGCATGGAATACATATTGGCAAGTGACTATTTTCTTTTATCATGCACACAAATATTGACACGTTTTACTCGTCTCATGCCGGTGTTTGTAAAAAGTGCATTATCCATTGTAGATACATGTTTCAATCAAGTACTCAGCTCATACCTAGCCATCTTTCTGCAGCAGAGGTCCTTCCCCACATCAGCCATGTTCCGTCTTGTACCTTGTCCTGTTCTCATCTATTCCCCAAGTAAATTTTAATTTGTGGTTTACTTGCAACATATCCTCTCTTTTTCTCTTTTCTTTCAGATGGTCAAATTGCTTAAACTGTTTGTTGTATTAAATTCTCCAATCTAGTTTGTCGAGCTCGTACTAGGACACCATGTTCACCTGTCGGTAGTCTTGTGACAAAAACTGGCATGACAAACTCTGCAATGATATTGTCATGTGTCACTAACAATACCCCCCTCCACATTCCACTCACCCGTAGCTCTGAAAACGGAGTCGCAGGTGGAAAAAAATCCTCAGAGCCAATGTTGGTTGACTTGATATAACCAGTGCTGACCAGAGTTTACACTGGTATTTTTTAGATTTTCCTTTCATATTGTGGAATTCAAGCCATAATTAAAAAAACAACAGAAAAACAATCCAACCAAAAACATGCCTATCTGCATATTAGTACTAAAGTTTACAGTCATTTTAATTTCATTGCTGCAGGACGAGCAGCGTCTTTATTATTCACTGAACTTAGGGATGAGTGGGGAAAAAAAGATGCTGCACATGAGTAAACACTCTGTGTCTAAACAGCAGAGGCAAAAGAGAGTTTTGCATCATACAAGTTTATATTTTAAAGCTGTCTTGGCAAAATATCTTTTAGGATGTCTTTTAAGGTCATCCTAACCCTGGTGTCTCAACACCAGGGGTAGGATGTGATATGTTATATGTTATATTTCTACGTATCATACAGTGTAACATTAGGTAAGCAGTATAACAGTACACGTAGCACAGGCTAAGTTACTATACTTCTGGCGTGTTAAGCTGGGAGGAGTGTCCCAATTTAAATGTTGCATACAAATGGCAACAAACGAATGCTACTGACTCTACCTTTAAGAATTAGTACCTAAAAAGAGTCATGATCTTCTCCTGGCAGCTGGGCTGCTGTTTTCATATCCAAACCTCACTTGTTACTACTGCAGATGCAGTCAGTCGCTCAGACAAGTGCAGCATATGCCTTTTTCTCTGGCTGAATATCATCCAGTTCCCAGCCATATTACTTTAATTTTCATGCATTTCCATTGATGAAAAAACCACAAGCATAATATTTCTGACCATTTTATATGGTAGCCTAATATAATAGTTCAATATTCTCTTTGTGGGAAGCGCACTCCTGCATCGGGGTGCAGTAAACTGATTCAGATTCTACAGTCACTGCTCCTCCTGGTGGTTAGATAATCCATTACAGCCGGTTTCTACACATTGTGCTTCAGGGCATTATGAGTCAGCCCCTCTGCGTCATCCCGGGGGATCTTGTTCCAGCCAAGAAGGTAGTGAAGTTCCAGCAGGGACCCATCATGAATCAATCAGGGCCCCACCAGAAAGGCACAGGAAATTTATTGAATGCTCTCTTTGAACTGTATCACTTCCCATGGCTTGGACATAAGCATTATCACCATGAGTAACAAAAGACTGTAGTCCAACAGTAAAGGTCAATTAACCCTACAATAAAAGTATATTGCAGAAACAAAGCAAGATGACCTGTGTCCATCCTGCTGAGTCTTGTTTACAAAAAGCCTTAATGTCAGACTGACCGCCACAAAAGACCCCTTTCCTTCTGTTCCCCAACGTCATTCCATAAGAAAATGAACACAATACAAATAAAAACGAGGATCTACAAAACAGTTGCCTCTGTTACAAACAGCCTGGACTACGTGCAGTGAATCATCTCTCACAACACCCCAAACCTGACATTTTCTAATCCTGTGGATGCACAAGGAAAATGAAGGACCCATTTTGGATTTTCACAGGTCCAAATAGGATCACACAGTGGCTGCTGTTCTTGTTAGCACTAAACCCATAGCCAAAAGATATTTCTTAAAGCCTTCTGTATTTGTGAGAAAAACCTTTGGGGAGTTTTCAACCTTACACCTTGACATGGCATTGATGGGAAAGAAATGGCATATCTACCTGTGCACAAAACAGGACCTCGGATTTGCCCTCAAAATACACTTTTACAGGCAATCTGCTCTCAACAAAAAGGGGTCAAGCCAGGCAGAGAGATAAATAAATTGCTTTGCTACTTCCAGGCTGTATACTCTGCCTTGATCCAACCAGGTCATATGCAGCATATGCCTTTCCACATACATGGGGCAAAAGACAGTAATAAAAGCCAAGAGGAAAAATATATAGATCTATTGAAAGTAGAATAGAAAAGAGAAAAAGGAAAGAAGAGAGAGGTAAAAAAATAAAATAAAGGTAGAGAAATGCCTTCATCAAAGAGAGAAAAGAGAGAAGTAGGAAAGAAGAAAAGATTAGAATAGAGGTTAAAGGAGGATAAAGTCTATAACAGGACTATAAAAGCATGCTAAATTCTGTAGAGCAATTCTGATCTGAGGATAGTGGAATGGAACAACAGTGTGATAAGAAGAGCTTGCAAGTGGAGTTTTTATGCCTATATGCTTGTATCCGCTGTTACTCAACTGCATAGAAAAATACCATTTTCTTTTAAAAAGAGCCCGACTAGATGTTACATAATGCTTGTGTGTGGTGGTGTTGCTTTTTGAGTTTTGTGTTGCCGTCACAGTGATTTTCCCACTTTTTGCAAGTTTGCACCACTTTGTATTAGTCATTGCCGTGTGAACAACTGATTCAGTACTTTCATAAATGCCATTAGTGCATAACCCTTTGTAATAGATTCATAATGAATGGGGATGTGGTTAGAGGATAGGGAGATGGCTGCAGCTGATTCCTTTTGCCTTTTGCAAAGAGCAGCAGTTGCTGACTGAATAAGGATTAGGTAGAAATGATGGGATTTTGATGCTCAAAAGCCCAGCTGAGAAGCAGCACAGCATGAGACCATGAAGCATAGCGGGAGAAGAGATGCAGGCCGGGTTTCAGCGCCTAGAGCAGACAATGTCACCTCTCCCACACAAAATAGCTGCATTGATTACTGCAGAATATGGAGCCAGGAACCCTGGCTTTCTCCTATGTGATGTTGGAATGAGGCATGCTGTCTAGTAATACGTGGTTAATATCAACAAATTTACAAATCAAATCTTTTTGCTTCTTCCTGGAACCTCTGGCATTCATGCTATTTTTTCTCTCTTCTCTTGCAGTAACTTTATGTCTAAAGAACATTAAATTTCATAGAACAAAATGAAAATAAATAAGAAGACAAAAAAAGACACAACAAACATACATTTTTTGTTCTTCTCTTCACACATCCCAAAAAAACAGAACAGTGGCTGCATAAAAGCCGTGTGATTGTTGGGTTATCTGTTTCTCATAGTGACAAAAATTGCAATTGCTCATTCCACAATTGCAAAGGGGCTTTTTGTTGCCGCTGAGGAGCAGTTCAGTTGAATTCTTACCCACAGATTCTACAAGGCATTGCTCTGTCGTCTTCCAGCTGCAACACGGCTGCCACAGCTGATTGTGGCTGCTTTGAAAAATGCATATGATTCCACACAAAACACTGGTTTAAGAAGTGTCCTAGAAGCAGTTGTTCACTGTGCTCTTTGAGGAAAATGTAGCAAGTCTATTTTTGACAGAAATCTTGTCTGCCTGCACAGAACAGATTCAGCATGGTGGGAAGTTGGATGCAGGAATGGTATAAAGAATAAGATTGGTTTTCAAAATAGAACACCCTGTTGAGATTCCAATCAGATCACATGACAAAACAGACCAAAAAAGAAAAAAAATGAACTAAATAACATTATATTTAATTAAATATTCCCACTTAAGTGACCAAAATCAACAGTGGATTCATCCTGGCAGTGTGTCTAGGCAGCTCAGGACCGTTATCTGGTCCCACATGAGTTCGAATGGCTTTCTGCTTACCTGGCCATCTGAATCAAATACTTGGGTCACAATGTGTGAACATATCCCTAGATTTAGACTCAGCATTATGCTTGGTAACTCAACTGGTCAATAAAATACTGCAGATATATTAAATGGCACATAACAAGTTTTCAGGATAAACATTTAATTCAACATATTTCACCATCTGACAGAGGTAACAATAAATCCTCATTCTGTGTTTGCTGCTCAGTATCTAGTATGGGATACCAGATGGCAAACCTAAAGGTTGTAGCGCCTCCGTTGTACCTGCATACATTATTCAAAGCCCATTTATCACAGGAAAAGCCCCAGTGTAGCCACATCAAACATCCGCTAGCTCATTTGTTTATGCCTTATTTATGCCTTCAAAATACAGGGTAAGGTTTAGAACTTGTACAATTAGTGACCTTTATTTAACCCTGTGTGAATCTCCCTGCATTATTTAACAGCCATCATTTTATTATGTCACTTTGTTAAGCTACATACTGACTTAGAGTACATAGTGCACATCATAATGTACTGTGCAGCATTCTTCTAGGACTGAAAATGATTTATCTCAGTGTGGTAGAAGCACTGTGGTACAGTCAACTACAAATCAACCGTGCTGTGGTTGAATGGGTTTCAGTACGTTGCATTTATCAATCTCTGCCCATATATTTAAAAAACACAAAATAAATACTATATTTTTTTGCAAGTTCAGGAGATCTGATGTGTGTTTTTGGTGACACTGAAATTCCCTGGTTATATAAATCCAGTGAGGATGATGCGTTTGGCCGAGCAGATGTAATTACGTTTGCGTCACATTGACTTTTTTTTCTTCGTCGATCTGTCTGCTCCCTGCTTGACATTCTGTTGTGCCAAAGAGTGTTAAGCCCCTCAGGGTATGGCGAGGTCCTCATCCACATTGATTTATTTACATGTAAACACACTCACACGCACTTACACACATAAACACAGCTGCTTTAAAGGTAGGATCATTGCGGCTTGTGAACGCAACATTCAAACTGGGCCCCTCCTCCTGGCATTTACTTGTATCCTAGTATTTACTTACACTGCTTGTACCTACACAGAAGCTTGGTAGAAGTACTACATCTGTTTTAATGCAAAAGTAGTTTTGCAAGCTAGCACAAGCTAACTGCTGTTGTTTGGCACCTGTCCAACAGAAAGCAGGCCAACTCTGCATCACTCTTCATCCCCAGCCTCTCCTTCAGCACTCGGTAGCAGGTGGAAGCCAAACTGAGGTTGACTTTTTTTTTTCTTTAATTGTGCAAATGAGGACAAAAATAACAGGACAAGAATGCAAAACACCACCAACATGAGTTGAAAGAGAAAAAACAAAAAAAACAAAAAAACAAAAAATTAGATAACAGGGACTGACAAACAGATTGAGTGTGCATGTGTGTGAATGTGTGGGTGGATGTGTGTGATTATACATGAGCAACAATAAATAGAAATGGCAACCATTAAAGACAAAAATAATAATTGTAATAACAATAACAACAACAACAAAAAGAAAGGGGTTGAGGGAGGAGAGGAAATAAGGGAAAGAAATATATATCCATGCACGCATACTGTTAGAAAAATAGCAATTAATCATTATATATATGAAAAAACAAACAAACAATAAAACCCTGCCCCGGATCCCACCAAGGGCCTATGCTTGCGGTAGTGGGAGTTCAGAGGAGGGCACCACACGCATGCCTCGCTAGTCCATACTCTTTGTGTTTTTTTTTCTTTTCGTTTAATAGAGTATGTATAGAGTGTATGGGCCCTAGTTTCGTGGCACAGCTGACGCAGTGCAAGTTTCGAGCGGTGCAGCCCGGCGCGCGGTCAGTTTGGCAGTTTGGTAGACCACGCTGCGCCGAGATGGGTGTGACAGCAGGGGGAGGTGTCACATATTCATCATGGCCCAGTCAAAGTTTCGTGGGAAAATGCCCCGCCGAGGGTCCGCCAAAAGCTCGCCACCTCAAACCTGGTCTACTCTCAGCGCAAGGCGTGCGCAGCCGGTGCAGTGGAAGTTTGGCT
>JAQLOL010000020.1:2234259-2252478 GCA_029783665.1 Naso thynnoides | reverse complement strand
TGCGTTGCAGTGCATCACGGAGCGTTTGCTGTCAGCTGCTGTCTGTCATCAGAGGAGTACACGGCTCACAAGTGTCATGCATTGAGCGTGACAGTCACTCTTTATGGTCATTCCCGCCACACATTGTTTTCTCACGCTGAAAAAATATAGGCTATAATATATTGTGTAGCTGCAGAACGACTGGGTCGAAGAGTTGCAGCTGGCTGACAGTGTCGCCTGCAACTCAGCTTGTCAAGTCACCAGAGGTCAGTTTTAGAATGTAAGGCAAGTCACTTGTTCCGGTAACTAATCAGCTTGTGGCAACTTCACCTGTCGCTAAGAAGCACCACAAACAGCAGCCAATAAGAACACGCACTTGCTGAAATGACCCTAGATTTGCTGAAAAGTGCCCGTCACACTCTTCATGTCCTAAAGCCTGAATGCAGAGCCAAGGAGAGGTGCAGAAGTTTGGAGTTCTTTCAGACCACCTGGATTACAATATGCTGAAAGGTTTTTAAGGAATTTTTGCCCTATGACCCCAAACATAAGCTGCCTACCCCATCTTTAATCAAACAAATTGAACACAGATTATTTAATTATAACAACAATGGTTACTATGAGCCCTAGTGCTGGCAGACAAGGGTCATTTTTGTGTTGGTTTGTATTTTGGCCTTGCAAACTCGAACCTGTGCATCTTAAAAAAAACACAGTGGGGAGAAAAAAAAGCTTTGGGCACTGTTGTCTCATTTTTGACATTTTTGGAGTTAATATTTATGTTTAATATCCTCTTTCCCATAGTTGAAATAAACTAGACCAAACTAAAAAATGTCTTTTTGTAAATGTACAAAAGAAATCTGCCCAAGTTATTTAATTTTACACTTGGATTCAGTAGATGTTTGATGTTTTTTAATACACTGGGTCTTATATGATTTCATTTGTTGGTATTTAGATGTTTTGGCAACAGTGCTTGTTTGATATTTGTGCCAACAAAACAGATTGTTTTGAACTGAAGTGAGAGAGACAAACAGAGATGTTGTAAGAATGCAAAGTATATGTTTGTGTGTCTGTGTGTGTTTGTTTGGTATCTCTGTGTGTGCACATGGTATTTCTTCCAAACACTGTCACTTTGATAAAAGTCTTTACTGTCATTTAACATGAGCCCCTGCCTCTTTGTAATGGATGTGTGCTTGCGTGTACATCTGAGCTCCTCGAACAATAGGCCGGAACACACAGTAGCTCCATAGTTTTATGGCAAGAACAGTAATATGTTTTAATGAGGCCGAGCCCCAGCAGAGAGAGGAGACTGAATCCATTTGTGTCAAACTCACTGTGTGCTTCAGGAAGGCTGCTTTGCTTTAAAATCAATATGCTTTACATCTCCCACCGTAGTGCGTGTGCGCGCACACACACACACACACACACACACACACACACACACGAATGACCGTCAGTGTGGGCCTGGAAGGAGAACTGAGTGTACCACAGTGTTTCAGTGTTTCTGATCGCACTGAATCAAGCGGCTGACTTTACATTCTGTATCTGAATGGTTGATTACGCCACAAATACAATAAAATAGCAGACCTGTGTACAACAGAAACATAGTCACGTCTCCTTGAGGATTTCAGCTCCCTGAAAAGATATCGATTCACTCGGCTCACTTGGCTGTGTGCACAGCTGCCTCTGTGCAGAGCAGTTTGTCCACATATCAGCTGGTCGACAAGTGCAGGTGTGATCACAGGATACAGCAAACTTTCCTCACTACAATACCACAAATCATAGAAGAGCACACACTCAAACACGGACATACAATACATACAAAGCCCAAAGCGCATGTCGGTGGAATGGTGTATAATGTTGCACTAAACAGCTTTGCTGGAGGCGGAGCAATTCAGTCTACGTGACCTAAAATAATCGCCACCTTTCCCGTGCCCCTGAAAGCTTTTGCATTGATTACACCTATGATACTTACACCAGTGATACTAACTCAGTCAATCACTCATGAAAGAGCGAGGGACAGAGAGGCAATCTAGATTCGCATATTGAATTTACAACATTTAACCTCTGTTTCTATTGATCTCAGGCTAATCAGTGAAATACGAGATCATGCTGAGTTAAATCCTGTTTGATTTTTCTCGATCGACCAGTTGAATCCCCTTTACAAATTTCAGTCCTTTATAAAAAGCACTTTCATGTGAGGCAGGTAGAAAATGATGCCTCTGCAAATCCAATCAGCGGTAAATGATCTTTTTTAGAAAAGCACAGAAGCTCTTTAACAAGGTATGAAAAAAGGTTGATAGGATGTTGGTTTCAAAAATAGAAATTGCCTGTTTATTATCCTAAAGGATTGACTCTTTTATGGTCTGTTGCACATTTGTTAATGTTTTTTTTCCTTTTTTTTATCCTCTTTGTAGTTTTACGTCTTCTTCATCTGCATCTGGGGATAGAAGATTAATTAGCTAATGGGGTTTGTAGGACAGTGTTTTCAGCTTGTTGCCCTCAAGCAACCACAACAATCAGTTGATGCAGGTCTGATCTCAAGACTTGATGAATGTTCTGGTCATGGTGCCTGTTAGCTGTCTGCAATGTCAGTTACGATATATCACACACTTTCAGATGATATGTTTGCTTTTGTCTATATAAGTCTTTTGGAAAAATGTTCTATCTGACCATCTTGACCGGACAAAGAGAACCTCCAAAACAAATTCTGCTGAAGTTTTCTGGGGCCAGACAAGAATATTAACAAAGACGGTAACTGCTGACTCCTCCTTATTAATCTGTCAGTCTAATCTGCTGAACCAGACAGATCCTGACAGTTGTTTTGGGATCAAGTTAGTTACTGGGTCGGTTTTAATCAAAATTTAAATAATTAAATGTGATGTAGCATGTTTCCCCTGAAGACTTCTAATGAGAAAATTCAATAAAGGTGTATCGGTTTTGACATGACAAAGGAGGCTACATTTTAAAGAGGAGGGCTGTCTCTGCTGCAGAAAAAAATCTGATCATAATGAGAATCTGAGCATCTCTGTAGACCAATGTTTTATTTTACAGTAAGACAACTTGCATGTTGGTCTTCTTATTTTCCTGCACACCCGCTTATGAAAGTCTGAACAATAAAAGTGGATAAAATGACTATATGTAATGTAAAAGAGCCTCTTAATGATTAACTCAAATAGTTATCACCTAATTTTGCTCTATGGGTCTTTTTAATGTTTTTTCATTAATTGTTTTAACTTACGGCCAGCATTGTTACTGTTTTGTCCGCCACAGTGCGCAGCCTGACCAGCACAAAATGGCAGACACAGTTTGCAACTAGCTGTAAAACATAGTGGAGCATTTAGCAGAGTCAGAGCCAGAGCCTTGCTACAACAGCTTTATCTAATTATAATTTGCCCATGTGGTCTTGATAGTTATCCCATAATATATGATAAATAAATGAATAAATAAATAAAACAGTTTCTGTATGCTTACTAAGGCTGGCCCCAAACGTTTGAGTGGTTCAGAATTCGTTAGGGCATTCGAATTTTAAATCAGGGTTCTGAGGTTTTTTTTTTGTGTTTTTTAAAAAAACAATTATTATTACTAATACTATCGGCCCATTTATTTGTTCCTTTGGAACAAAGTTACAAGTGGTAGGGGTTGAAATCTATCCCTACCAAATGGGACACCCCCTCAAGAACGCGATACTTCGTTAGAAACTTCCAATGGCTTTCACAGCAGATGCAACATGTTTTTGCCGGAGCTGTGCAAACACGACTTTATGAACCTCCAGATGATGTTATGAACACAGACGTAATATAGTTAAGGTTTTCAACATGTCTGGGACTTCCACAATGCATACAGTGCAGCAATAATGGTTATATGGCCTGCAGTTAATGAAATGGCAAACCCCCGTTCTTCCTGACGTCCCCACTTTGCCATATCTGGAAACAGAGTGGTGCGACAAAACTTTATACTATGAGATGATGTTTTAAACCCAGACACAATGTAGATAAGAATTCCAACGTGTGTAGGACCTCCACAACTGATACAGCACAGAAATGATTATTTTATCGGTCGTAGCTACTGAAATGGCCAGTGCCCCTTTCTTCTGTTGGCCTACAGTATTCCTAACTTTTAAACGTGTTTTTGAAAGAATAAACATTCGAGAGTTCGTTCAGTAACACCAACGAATGTCCGAAGCCTAAAAAAAAAAAGGCAATCGGGCCAGCCCTAATGTTTACCAGACCAGATGTCTATAGTAAAAAACCCATTACTTTTATGGTCTTATTTTATTGCTTTTAATGGTCAAATTTTACTACATTGCACAATATTTCTTACTTTTATGGCTGTCAGGAACAGCATGAGTTCTGCTGTGCTGGGTTTGACATTTTCAACTTTTACACTGCCAGCTAATAGGACATTATAGCATGAGGGACCGGGGGCCGATGGCTCTTCCTTTATATGGTACAGTTGGAGAACTTAGGATCCATTAAAGTAATCACAATGATCTGTCTTACCTCCATCGCTGAAAACTAGTCAATTGGCTTTCTCATATCGTGTGACCTCCTGAGTGACTTCCAACAAATGTACTTAAAAGTCTGTGCTTTTACTCTTGGCTGCCCTGAGGTGCACAGCTCACACTACATGTACAGAGGCTGAGTTAGAGCAAGTACACCACATACATTCTTGTTCCTGCAATCTCTTGCACATATGCGCACATAATAACGCACACAGACACACACGGATGTTTGGCACTTGGCCAGCACCTTTTCCTCAGCTCTGCAGTGTGCCCGTCTGTCATTCTGCAGCGTGCAGCGTTGGACCACACTATTGATTCCCTGCTATTAAACCGGGAACACTAGTTAATCAGGAGGTCAGACAGCCAGTCAGCCAGAAAGCCATCAGACAGCCCATTGGCGGGTTGGACAGCAAGTCAGGCAATCTGTCAACTAGACGCTCAATCACCTTGTCATGCAACTCAAAGGGTGTGGTGAGTAAGAGCACTGCATGGACACAAAGAGCACAGAAGACTGGAGTACGAAGCATGAAGTTTTGGTGCAAAAAATACTCATATCAAAGCTGAACTCCATGAGATTTTGATGCTGAAATACAACTGTTTCACCTTTGCACAAGTGAGGCAGCAACAGCAAAGCACCTCTGCAACCTTCTACCTGATGCATCACACATTCTGTCTATTTACCACAATTAATTTTTGAATGATCAAAATTTGTTCATCTACAGAGAATAACACAACCAGAGGCTGAACACAGCTCCTTAGCTGTGGTCCAAACAATGTTTCTTTCAATCTAGAAAAAAAGTTCAGCTAAGTTTAATGTTAACATGGATAGCTGGATGGATGAAAAGAAAACTTTATTAATCCCCCAAAAGAAAATTGCATTGTTATAGCAGAAACATATGACATAAATACATTAAAGCAACAATATGTAACTTTGACCACGACCCGTGGCTTCGAAAAATGAAACTGAAAGATGCACATTAATACGTCTCACAAAACAGCAATTTTGGTAAAACCGGGTCATATTTTCTGAAGAAAACGTTCACTGGTTTTCCCTCTGATGTCCTACGACTGCTCTGTCTGTCTCCAGTCTTTTATTTAGCAAAGCTGTCTCCAACAACCACCCACTGCTGCAGCTGCAGCTTTGGTCTGCTGATGGTCTATATGTTGCTTTCAGGAACTTCTGTGAATCACAGAGTTGAGGCAGAGCAGTCGTAGGACATCAGAGAGAAAACCAGGACATTTTCTCCAAAAACTATGATCCGGTTATTGATGTGCATTGTTAAGTTTTGCTTTTTGAAACGTGGGTCACAGTCAAGTTACATATTGTTGCTTTAAAGCAACAGTGGTTCATTAAAACATAGTAAAAAACACAACAGATGCTAAAACACAGGAGGCTTTGGAGAACAAAAGCAGGCCTATTAAATAACTACTTAGACAATATTGAAGTGTGTAGGTCAGTATTATTAGGGATGGGTTCAACTAATTAAATGAGTCCTTAACCAACAGGATTCCTGCTTGTTTTAAGAGGGACATGAGCTGCACCGTAACCAATACAGAGATTTACGACCCTTGACTGTGAACATGATATTTAGATAATGTAAAACTGATATTAAACAGAGCCTATTATACAAACTGTGATAAAAAACTGTGACTGAGAGGGCTCCTGTTGTGCACAAACAGAGCGCTGCACAGAAACATGCATGCAGCCGTTGCCAGAGCTTTAATTAAAACAACCTACAGCTTGTCTACAAAGGCAAAGGAGCAATTTGTGTTAACTCGTGCTTTACACGTAACTAAGGCATGCTTTTGTGTTACGAGCATAATTACTGTGTTGGACTCTCATCTGAATGCATGTAGACACAAACAGGAGACTGAAGCTGCTGCTTTCACTGCACAGCCTGCAGACAGTGTGTGAGTAAACAACACAACTGAAACAGGAGTGTGGTCAGTAGGCGGTTGTTGACAAAAACACCTTTGCTGATTCACATTTTGTCACTCTCACAAAGCAGAGATTAGTGCAAGAATTTCAATCTTATTTGCTATTATACTTTAACATTGTGCTGAATATGTGGTCCCTGGGACTTTAAGCTTTCATTATTTGCTCTTTATATTTTTTTTCTCTTTTCTATTGACTTGGTCGACATTTATTAAATTAATGCATTAATAAATTATGTACACCATGTTCAGCTGCGTGACATGAAAAGACGGCCTTGCAAAGTACCTCTTACAAATGGTAAGTGGCAAACTTTAAGCAGTCATGAGGTCGGAAAATATAAATGTTTATTCTGCAGAGAATAAAGTTCCAAGTTATTGAACCTGAGAGATCTGACGATCCAGATGACAAAACAGTTACGTGCCTTCTAAATAATTCAACCCAAAAGGTTCTTTCATACAACACAATGCAAGCAGAAAGTCATACAGTATTTGCACTTCGCAAATAACTCAAAAACTCCAATTAATAGTTTCCAAAAAGTTATTGACTTAAACCACAGCTGTGTGTGCCGAGTGTGAGGAAAACATAAGCCGGTGTTTGCAGTGCTGACAATCTGGTAGAAAGTTGCTGCTTGTGTGGGAGCAGTTTTTAATTACTGATTTGAATAAGTTGAACATGATCCGGCATTAGTAAAACTGCACTGAGTTCTATCATATAACGTGTGATTTAAATAGCATCTATCTTGTACCGCAAATACATAATTATCTGAATGTTACATGGACAAAACAGGAAAATACAACAGTGGAGTCTCTGTGCAAATTGAATCGTAGGCAACTTGAGTTGTAT
This sequence comes from Naso thynnoides, assembly GCA_029783665.1. Lineage (NCBI taxonomy): Eukaryota > Metazoa > Chordata > Actinopteri > Acanthuriformes > Acanthuridae > Naso > Naso thynnoides. The sequence goes on along the minus strand of JAQLOL010000020.1, from coordinate 2,245,222 downwards.
TTGTCTAGGAAGACGTTTCGCCTCTTATCCAAGGGGCTTCATCAGTTCATACGCATTGGTCTCACTAGTCCGCTCTAGTCTGACGATTATTCACAGACAGGTTGTACATCATAATGCAAAGTTGCCAAAAAGTTGTCTAGTTTCACTTTTAAGTCATAAACATTTACTTGTCTTATTCCACAATGCATGGTGGGTCAGAATCTCGATCACAACACAATATAAGAATATCTATGTGATTATTCAACAGCATGTGGAGACATTTTTGGATTTTGGTTGTCACACTTAGCCAGACTTCTTTCCACACACACTTCACAGTAGCCAAACGCCCCCTGGCAATGTAATGACCAATCACATGGATTAAACTTGAAAAGGCAAGACCAATGAGGAAGGGTTTGGAAAAATCTAATCCCCTCCCTCTGAGAGTCGCTCAAAGTGGAGGCAACACCAAACCAAGAGAATCAAGTCCGTTCAAATGGGCCCAGGCTACTATATTGTCATATCATTAGAATAAAATAGCTTTAAAACATCAGTGGCAATAATACTGTTTATTGCAGTTATCTCTGGGACAATATATCGTCCAACAAAATTCATTATCATGACAGGCCAACTGAGTGGCCCTCTATCCTGTCAGTCATAGCCATCAAGCTCAAGGTCTCTGTTATACCAAGCATGGGACCGTATAAGAGAGCAGTATACCTGTTGCAAATCCATGTACCCATTAACGGTGGACACAGCATACAAAAGTAAGCAGCTGCGGTAGACAGTGGTCTACAGTTTTAATGTGTTTTTTGAAAGCCCATAAAAGCAAAGAATGGACTATGTAACAGTTTAGAGTTTTCTGTCTGACTTCCAGATGGCATTTGTTCAGAGAGTAGGCAAAAGTGAAAGTCATTAGTAAAGCTGAGCCACTGACTACTAATGCTTACAGAGACAACAGAAGCAGTTGCTGATTTTGTCTAAAAAAAAATTTTTTTTAAAGAAAGAAAGAAAAAAAGAGGGGAAAAAAGCATCAGACCAGTCGCTGTGCACTAGTCTCATTTAAAACCACCAACAAGGCTTTGATTTGACCAAAGTTTTTATAACGGCTACAAGCTAATCAGACCAAGCCTTAGATTAACCAAAAAGCTGCCTAACACAAGATGATAAAACAACTGATGAAAGCATATCCAACTAACAGCCAACATACATTTCCAGGCACTGACTGTGCTAAACATCATCGCATCTGTTACATTTCAGAAACCTAAAACAACTTTTTTTCAGTGTGTACTGATAAACTGAAGTTCTCTCCTGCTGAAATATGAACAGATGCTGAAGTAGGGAAAGGTTAGCACAGCATGACCTCAATGTAGAGTCTTGCTGCTCAGTCTACCAATAAGGTCTCCAAATGTGTTTCCAAATGTGTTTCCGAATGCAGGATCAGGCTTTGCTTTTGGTTCCCATTTTGAGAGAGGGCAAGTGTGTGTTTTTGCGATGGCACATTATCACTTACATTTCTTACGTAGCCATATACTATTGTGTACTAAATTTATTTGTGTATGAGCAGAACTTTCCGTAAATGCTGGCTGGCAAACAAAACAGCCAACTATTTATTTAGGTCTAGCTGGCACTTTTATTTTATTAGATTTTTACCTCTGCTAAAAGTTTTGATCAACAAGTTGCGATTTGTTAAGTGTGTACATTTAATTTGTGCACACCTGTATATCATCAGTATGCTTACATGCACAGTTAAGTCGAGCTACAGCTACAGCTCGATTAGGCCATGTTATTTGACTACTGTCAGTGTTACCCACAGGTTCAGAGTTTACTTGTGGCAGTGGGCGAGGCAGCGTGGCATGGCACGTGATGAGTGGGTTCAGAATAAATTAGTCAAACGAAGGTTTATGAATTCCATCTATTACAAAAATACTCAATATCATGAATATAATTAACAAATAATTTAGAATTAATAATTTACAATACACCTGGGTTTTCTCAAGGACCTCATGATTTGATTCAATTTCCATTCTGTGGGTCACGACTCGATTCAATTCAATTTTATTCAATATGCATCAATATCAATTCCATAATAAGTATAAATGGAAAAAAAATTCCTAAATATTTCATTAGAGTACTTGCTGATATTTGTTGAATAATAATGCAGGGCTCCTGACCAACTTTTTTTTGACTAGGAGCACTGTTACTTCCTACATTAACTGTTATGGATTTGGATTATTTTTTATGGATTAAAGTCAAAGAGAGTGGGTGAGTCTGCCAGTCAAAAAAAGTCACCTGTCAGGCTGACAATTGAGTGCTGACGAAAGTGGCCAAATCTAAATTCTCCTGAAACATTTAGCCTCATAAATAAATTCCAGTGTTCAAAAGACACCTTAATTATATTCTGAATTATTAAATAATGGCTTCAAATCCTGGACATCAATAAAAACAATAACAATATTAATACTATACTAACAAATCAAAAATAGGAATGTTCCTTTTCAAAATGATGTGTGCTTCTGCTTGATACAGTGCACAGTTTCAATACAGCATGGAACTTTTTATTCAGTACAGATGTTCACTGATCAGGTAACATTACAGAGAGAGAAAATTCTGATAACTGTGAGTCTAATATTTCATTAGGCTACTGATGTGTGCGGACACAAACAGCTGTTGAACTGACAGCTGACAGATTTGATCAGCTGTCATCTTTGGCACGCATTAAAGTTTAATAAAAACATAAAACTTAACATGGTCAAGACGTGGGGTATCACCACTTCTCAGTTCCACTTCATAGTCTCCCTCAGCCCCAGTGCTGTGCTCCCATGAGCGTATACCCCCTTTCTTTTGACTAGAATCCAGTTTGGGCCAACGGGTACAGGTCTGTAAGACACCTCCCAAAACTTCCACTCTTCGTAGCAGTCGACAGTTTGGGAGTTATGGCCCTGAACAGGGACGTGATGCTCGACAGGTGCGCTCAGATGGCATTTATTGAGTGGCACCTAGTGCGACATGTCTCAGTGTGATTCAAGCCACAGGCCTACACTGACGGACTCTCTCCGTCCCTCCATGTCTTTTAACATGCGGGAAAAAAACGTTGGCAAATTTGCAGGTTGCACAGGTGGTCGCACTCACATTATCTCAAAAAATGGTCGCAAAATGCAATAATTTGGTCACAGTCTGGAGCCCTGTAATGTGTGCATGACTGGTAATAGTTTAGAACAAACCGACCCCAAAATGTAATTTACCATTGAATTATTCTTTAATGAACAAAGAATAAAACATTTACAGAAAAGTTTGCTCTAAAGTGCACACCAAAGTACTAAGAGCTTGTTTGCTGGACAGAGAAATAAAATACCACGAATTACTATATAGCCTGCAACACTGTTGATTTCTCCACATGCAGCTGACATTAAATTTGAAAAGGTTCAGTTAGTTTGAGGGTATGATTTTAGCCCTATTTGCAATACATGTTACATAGGTTTTTGCAAATGAGCCATGTGTTTTTACGCAAATTAGCCATGTACGTTGACTGTGGACAGAGTGGACAGAAATGCTGAAACACTGGTCAGAGATCATCATTACTGGATGGGAATATTAATGATGTTGGTGAGCGAAACAATAAAAATTATTTAGCTTGCTAACTGTTGTGTTAGAGAAGCTAACAGCATACTTTCATGGGGAGAGGCAACTTGTTATGGGATAAAATGAGACAGAGAGACGGAGAAATGACGAGCAGGATTCGCGTGTGGGCTTGTCGATTTTTTCCACGGCATGATTTACAGACAGGCATCCACGGGCAGCTCTGTGTTGCCGGAAGACCCTGCAGCACATGCAGACGCATTACCCCTCTGCAGGGGTCAAAGTGAGCCTGAACGGTCCAGAATGGGCCGGAACGCCGTTCCGTTAAAACATTCGGGGCTTGACTGCTGGCCGCTTCTGAAATACTTTCGTGTCGTTTTTCTTTTTGTTTAAAAAAAGACTGTGTATACACGTTGTTGAAGATGAGATTATAGCCTACATTTCAAACATCACGCGCCAAAGCGACTCACGGTGGTTGATTGGCTATTTTTTATTATCACCATGGCAACATGTTCTCACGCCGCAGCTGCAGCGACAACCTCACACACATGAGGTTGTGCGAACGGGCTACAGGCTGAAGCACAACCTCAATGTGTTCATGTGCGCACATTATATCATAATATGTGCATATCATTATACAGGATTGCACAATTTTCCAGCATTAAATTTGGGAAGGCTCAGCCTTCTCTAGCCTCCATTACCCGCCACCCATGAATGTATATTTATTAACTTAAGTATTGCCCAGCTGTAATTGTATCTTCTATACAACCAAATGGTAACAACAACATTCATCACTAGGCCTGCAACTGATGTTTTCTTTTAAGTAATTACTAGCCCATTGGGGTGTGTGCACCGCAACTACATCCAGACTTCAGGGATGTGCGCACCACAACTTTGTGCAGACCACAGACCCATATACAGTATTTATCTGTATATTACCCACTGCAGTGACCCACCAGTGATCATGTGGGCAGAAACTCCATTCTCTCTGCACCAGCCAATTTTGTTCGCTTTCAAGCTTGGGATAATTTAGTAAAAATTTTTAAAGAAAAGAAGATGGTTAAAGATAAGAGAACAAAATGCTAGTGCGGAGAGGAAGGAGTTTCTGAAGTTTTTGAGGGAACCATATTTATAAGTACTGCACCACACTGATCTTTAGAAAAACTGCAACACAAGACACAAAATAAAACTGAAAATTGCTTTCTTGCCAAAATAAAAATGTTTGGAAGTTCTGAGCATAGGACACAATACAGAAGACTTGGATTATACCACTCTAAGCTTTTGAGAGTTTTGGATGGATGTTTCAAATAGTTTTGATGCTTCAAGAGTGTACCTCCATAGACTGCCAGCAGAAGAGCGCACATTTTTTTAAAATCACCCATTTACGGTCAAGGAATGCTGGAAGGGGGAAAAAAGAATCTTTAATTCAAGACATCTAAGGGTGTGTAACTGATTGACAAAAGAGAATTTTTGTGGTAAAATATCACTTTAACATCAGTAGGATTATGGAAAGCTTAACACAACAGATGTCAGTAGACTCATTTTATATTTCCCTTGATGAGGATTAAAATGTGTGGTGACCACTGTCTTTTAAGTGTACTTCTTTGGTGCCAGTAACAATAGTTTCACTTTTTTTTTCTTAAACTCTGGAAAGTTTAGCACAACCAATCACTGATTTGTTCCATGCATATAATCAGTAAACAAGGGGTGACTGATAAAATCATGGCCTAGGGTGGAAGGAAATTAGTTATAATGAGTCTTATTATATGCACAAGCAGTTTTAAACTCTTTGAGTAATCACGTAAAAAGTGTGAAGCAAACACATTGTGTGGTATTTGTTTCAGGTGATTGAAAATTGCCACTTAGCACTGTTTAAGAAAAATGAACAGTAGACTCTTGTGTTGGTGTCTGCTTCATCCCTTTCAAGGGCTCACTTTAGAAGGGGCTTCTCATTTTCTTGTCATTGACCATGATATAACTGTTAATGCTGCACTGTGTCAGCTGGTCCTAGACACATTGGAAATTGTAATGTCAGGGTGTCTGGGTTTTACGACAAATTCCAGAGGTTTCTAAAGTGTTGTTGAACAGCTCCACACAGCGATAGTTGTTTTGACTGCCATGTCTGATTCAACATCTGGATGCTCGTGCCGTCAGGACTTCAGTGACATCAGAATTATCTCAGCGCTGATTGGCTGTCACGACACAGTGTCACACAAATTTGCCTGAAAGTTCAATAACTCATGCGATGACACAAAGGATGTGATGCATGATCCACATTGCATGATCTGCATCAGATGTACTGTGAGATTTGCGTCACCTGGCATGAAATCACTTTTTATTGCATCTTTGCTTTGACTTTGTATGTAGCCTTATATTTGTAAGCCAAATCCCTTTCTCTGTGCAAACACCTTTAGACTTTAGCAATCATGCCAGAATGTATTTGGGCAAATTCAAGCTGCATATTACTTGGTAAATTTCTGTGTCATCCAGGGCCCTATCTTATGCCCAGTGCAAAGCCGGTGCACTGCTGGCGTAAGTGTTATTGCTATCTTACCCCAGGCGCAGATGTCATCTTTGCCACATGCGTAAGATAGCAAATACACTTGCACCGCATATGTGTGCCAGTGGGAAGAAGGCCTGAAAGTGACAGGAGAATAAAGGCGTGTCTCAGTGCATGTGCTTTTTTGTGCCCGACGCAAAGAGGTCAAAATACACCAATTTTAGACCTTTTTTTTCTTTCTTTCTTTTTTTTTTAACCAGGACATGCTCATGGTTCTCTGGAAAAATACACCTGAAAATTACCTGTAGACAATCACGTCTACCCCACACGAGTGTTATGCATTTTTTAAATGTCTGTATCTGTAGAATATTTGACAGAAAACACACACAGGTCAGGAGAGGAGAATCACAGGAGTTTTTCTATCTCCCTCAGTCCCTGTTGCGTAAGTGAAATCAGGTCACCAGACATAAAGTGTAAATCAATTAAACATTGTACGTTTTTGTGAGTGTATTTTATATCTCTAAAATTATTCAAACTGATATTGAAGTAGACATTATTATAATCATAAGCCCAGTTGATCCCCATGAATGGGACGGGATTGCAGTTGTCAGATTGTCTTTACAGATCAGTTGCTGACAGCTGGCGCAACGTGTGTCTTTAATTGATCCAAAAAAACAAAGAATTAAACAGTTATGATTACATCTGAAAGAGGCTGTCTGGACATGGGAAAAAAACTATTTCTACTTGTGTAAGAGCCTGATGGAACTGTGCACAATTTTGCACAGGGCCTATCCAATTTCAGAGAGACTTTATTCACTGTGTTTCCTCCACCAGATGTTACTGTGAAAGCATTGTCCAACGGTCCTGGTGACGCCAGAAGACAAGGTAATGATTGCCACTTTGAAGGATCCCCACCATCCCTTCACACAGTTTGACTGATATTCCAAAAGTTAACTTTAAAGGGGCATTAGCCTCGCGCCAAGAACACACATCTGGCATCTACCTCTGCAGCGCGTCTGCGTCACCAATCTGTTGAGTCAAGCTCACAGTTGTACACACAGTCAGCCTTGCTGCGCTGCTTCTGCCAGCCCTGTCACTCTGCACAGTTTTCCTTTGATATTTCCCATTAATATGAAAATGCTTACTGTCATTTAATGATACATTTAATTCATACTGAATTTGAACAGAAATCTGTGTGCCTAATAGTAGAAGAAGAGAAAAACAACAACAAAGAAATCCCCTTTTACTCGGCCTGTTTTGTTTTTGCAGGGTAGTCTTGGGTTTCTGCTCTCCACATGATCTTTTTTTTAATTTGTTGACATAAAATAGTCTAGTTAAGTACACTGGGTCTCTGGTTTAACTGTCATTTATTTTAAAATAAAACCCAGAGCTAGAATACAGCGTTTTGCTACACGACAAAATCCTTCAAATGTTTCTCAATTGAATGTAAAATAAATAAATAAAGGGATTCTTTGCGCATTTATACTCGTGGAAGTGTTTTTTCTTTTTCTTTTTCTTTTTTTAAAGACACACCAGGAATGTTGAAAGTACAGTGAATTTTGCTGGTATGATGTCAATATCACTGTCCACATGTTATTTCTCTGTCTATTTTATCAGAGAACCTGGCATGCGTGAGATGTGCATCTGACCTGTCTCTCCCGCATGCTGCTTCACTGCTATGCAAGCGTTAGCATAATTAACACAAAAAAATAATTAAACTCTCCAATGTAGCTAATTAAAGGGATCCTTTCACCAGTGTGCATAAACACATTTTTAATTTTGCTATTCACATTTTTTTGTCTTTGTTTATGAAGTAAAAAGAACTTACAAAAACTTGGGTAAAGGACCAAAAAAATTAAAAAATAAAAAGAATCAGAGTACACTTTTTCACATTCCTTTCACTCTTCTTTGCCTTAATTAGTTGACGGATGTTGCTTGTTGTAACAGTGAACTTATGTGACAACTACACAAACTCCATTCAGACCAAAATTAAATTTTATTTTACATTAGAATATTATTATATTAAATTATTATGTATTGAATTATTTAGAGAATACAAATTGTGATTTTATAAGATTTGAGGAAAATGGGAAATATCTGTGATAATATAAAGTGTAAAAATCAACAAAAAAGGAGTTTAAAAAAACCCTCATGACATCTGAATTTTTTAAAAAAGTTGAGTCTTAAACTACAGCTGGTACAGGACAAAGGTGCAGGTGTTTCAGGTAAAATTAATACAATAAGCCTGAACATTTAGTTTGAAGCAACTGATTAAACTGAGGAGGAATTGCTATGGAAGCATATGTGGGACTTATTTCAAATGAGAATGAAAATGTGACTATTAAAATACAATTTTACAACATTGTAATTTTCAAAATGTGTATGTGCTATTTGGGTCAAGATTTAAATGAAAATGCAATAATTTAATCTGCATTTTTATTTTCAAACACTTGCATAGCTGAAGTGTGACCATATTAATCTGAAAATGAAAAGCTGTTTGAATTTTCATTTTCAAAGACTCTAATTGGTCCAACGTGGAACTTATTTCAAATGAAATTGTCAACCCCCCATAATTCAGGCTTTGGCATTTTTATTGACATGTTCCACACTCTCAAGTGGACAACATGAAAATGAAAATGAAAATGAAAACTGTTAGTCCTCTCATCATGGCAGGTCTTCTAGGCCAGTAGCTGTGCACCACATTCACAGCGTTGCCATTCTGTGTCATGTCATCGCTTATGGTGGAAAACTGGTTGTAAACACAATGACCTACCGCTTTGTTCCTGCCTGTAAGTCGTATAAACATCGGGAACCTAACCAGGTATTGTCTTTGAACCGCTTTCCGGTTGACAAGCAACTCGAGACAATGGACTGTGAAAATCCCAAGGGATATCAAGCCATATATCTTCGTAAAACAACATTTGATAACCCATGAGCTGCAGTGAGACAATAGCTAATGTTAATGTTAGCATATCACTCCCTAGCCAACAGTAATATTAATATTGCCGTTTGATAGTGCTAGTTTTAACGTAACGTTACATTATAAGATAGGAAAGGAGTAAAATTCTGAAAAATCAAAGCACATCCTGGACACATTTAACGTTATTCAAGCCTTGAAGTAAACTCATCTGGTCTTTTCACCCAACATCAGAGATGTTTTGGTGTAGCCGTTGTCATTTAGATCATCTTTCAGTGATAAACTGTGTATTAAAGCAACAAGTTGTAACTTTGATTGCAACTCACTGTTTCAAGAAACGAAACTTAACGATGCACGTTAATATGTCACACAAATAGCAATTTTAGTAAAACCGGGACACATTTTACGGAGATGTCCTATGACTGCTTTCATTCGAATTTTGACTCAAATAGCACAAACACATTTTGAAAATTGTCATGTTGTTGCAAAATTGCATTTTAATATTCATATTTTCATTCTCATTTGAAATAAGTCCTACATATGCTTCCATAAATTATCTTGTTAGAAGTTAAAATAAAATTGCCACACAGTTTGGGTGCAGGATAATACCTTCCTAACATATTTGCAGTTTGTCCTCACCATGATATGCAAACTTACAGTATACCAAAATCTTTGCAGCAGACAGGGACTTTGCTGACACCTGGAAAAGCAGTTACGTAGTTCACATTTCAGAGAAATGTCATAGCTCATGGAGACGGACCAGCAGTGGAAGGGGAATTAAAAGCAGTAATTGAGAGGAACCTGAATGGCCAACATGCTGTACTGTGTCCCTGGGGGCTTTTAGACTCTCACAGCGCAGGAGACAGATGACTTTAAAGGTAAGCAAGGAGCCATCCACTTCCAGCAGAGCTAAATCACTGTGCCCTGTCAGTTTGACGACATCACACAGTGAGCCCATAATGTGTCCCATATGGTGGCTCTGTGGCGGAGATGTATGCTGCATTTACATGTAGCATTGCATGCTTTTCTTTTTTTTCATCTTAACACAGCGTATGCTCATATTTGGTAACTATTTATGATTTTTAAATTTTGCAACTATTATATACTTAAGAATACAATACATTCCATGGTAAATTTTGTTCCAACTGACCTTGTGCTTTATCCTCAAGACCAGAGATGAACATTTAACATTTTACTTGAAATGTATTTTTCCTGAGAAAGAGCTTTGCAATGTGCCATTTTCTTGATACTTTTTCTTACTCAACACTTCTCTCAAAGTCCCTGCAGGTAGTTATATTCCTCTGATCTGATAATTCAGCATTGCATCATTTACCAATGCCTGTTGCACACATGTTTTATAAAGACAGAAGTAGTTCTCTGAGCATAGCACCCACATGTCAACCTGGGGAAAAATTTTATAATATTGGCGCTTTCTTGAGAGTTACCATGTCATGATGCTGCCAGTGTGAGGGATTTCGTACAGAAAACAAAAGCTTTTGGCTACAGTGCCTTGACAAGCAAATCACTCAAACACCCAGAGAAAATGAAAGCCAAAATGCTTTCCATCCACACTGTTGCTGGGCTGAAGAAAGGTAAAGTTGGTTCACTTTAAACAGGTCTGTCTGTGAGTCAAGACCTCCACCTCACTCCCAAGAGATGTTGAGCTATTTGTTAAAGTACAGAGCTCAAACATGGCACACATGCACAGCGATGTTGGGGCTCATTTCAAAGGTTGTATAACTACTGTTCCTATGATGGCAAGTTTACACACGTTAGTCAACTATAACTGATCACACAATCATTTTATATACATTAAAAATGCTGTCAATCAGTTAAAAAGTGTAATCGGCTAATCACTAATTAATTCTATATACATAAAATCACACAATATCAATGAGACATTATAATACAATATCAACCCAAAATTAAGACCAAATAAACAACACAAAAAACAAAAACAAAATTGTCACAAACTCACTGTACCAAGTAAA
>JAQLOL010000020.1:2213631-2226084 GCA_029783665.1 Naso thynnoides | reverse complement strand
GTATATATATATATATATATATACATATATATATATATATATACACATACTATCATCCTGTAGCATTTCAATCAATTAAATCTGAAAATTGTCAAAATATGTATATTTTCTGGTCGAAATGCCATTTTGTCATGCCCTTCTTCTCCACCCCCAAATCCCTGACTTTCCGCCCACTGGCTGTCATCACTTTCGCTTGTGCTCCTGTGTCACAGACTTTCATTGATAATTTCACAACTGACTGGCTTTTAGAATACTGAGCTTGGATTTATTACTATGGATTATGGTTTTTTGCATTACAGACCTTGGATTTATTTATAAGTTATTTTGGCTTTGACCCCTGCCTAGACTGCGATACTGATTTTTGCAAACCCCCTTCTGCTGCTAGCCGCTGCCTGCCCACACAATACAACCATGCCTGGTACCCCTTCATGGTGGGGCTGCTCTGTTGTGGGATGCAATGCCCAGAAGGTCTCCACAAACCCCCTTCTTGGAGCAGCAAGCCCAATATTTGATGGATGCTTTTTCTAGTACTAGAGGACAAGGAATACCCCAAGGGCTCTGTCCATGTGTGCAACAAGCGCTTTACTGTGAATAGCTGTACTACCTACATGTCGGTAAAAATGGGCTTCACCAAAAAGCTTTTATTGGACAAAGATGATGTCCCTACTCTCCCTTTTAGAGGAGAAACTGTGAGTAAAAAACATGTAAATACTGCACTTTGATAGTGTGTTTGCTAGCAGCCTGCGTCTAAAATCACGGCGGGAAGGGAGGGCTTGAGGTGACGGAGAGTATAATAAACAGAAGTCACTGCTCTTGTTAACAGTTGAGTGGGCATTTCTATTTGAATAGGAGCAGAAATGAAAGAGGGTGAAGTTGCCCTTTAAAATTGGCATTTGACCAGCACAGTGCCTGAAACAATCTTTTTTCCCCAGTAATGTTCAACTAATCAACATGAAAAGGCAGCAAAGCATCCTTTCATTTTTGTATCATGTTCTAAAATGTTACGGAAACTTTACGGCCAGAATTTAATATCTGGTTAATCACTGGTTAATTTTCTCTCTGGAGTGACAGAGAGAGACATAGAGCAGGGCTGCAGCAACGGGCAGACAGGCAAGTCTCATCATGAGCTGCAGCTACCCGCTAGTCCAAAAAACTTCCTGACAGATTTACAAACAAGCGGTGTCAATCAAAATGTGATCTGCCACAAAATGTGATCTGCCACACCCAAACAGTCTTGAGAAATGGTATTATGCCCAAAATAAGCTCTTTTTGAGCTAGATTTTCTAATAGTTGGGAACATTTATTTTCACAAAGACTTTTGTAGACACTTAATGAGACACTCAACTTTGATATAATATGTGCATCCTTACTATTTAAAGCCACATCTCCAGAGGCTTTAAGTGTGTAGACCTATGCTTGATCACTGTTTGACTGTTGATAGCAAGGTTAACAGACTGCCGGGTCCTGTTTTCTGTTTCCACACATTATACTGACTGTGAGTCCCACTCTGTTGAGATGAGGTAGTTGTGTCGCTGTGCAGGTGTAGCTGACGAGACCAGCTTGCTTACCAGCCTCTTAGGGATAGGAAGTTGACTGTTGTAATAGGTGTGCAGATAGGGCAGTAGCATAACTCAGCTTTCTTCCACATCATCTTGCGGGCGTGGAAGCAAGCTCTTTATTTTGCTCCTCACCACCATTGTTTAAGCTCTGTCTGCGGTACACCTGCTATCTTGAACACTTATTTAGTATATTTGCATGGTAGAACTGTTTGTGCTCAATGGATATTTGTTGATTTTAGTCAATATTGACTGGTGATCATTATTGCTAAATACTATTGTTGATTTAAAGACTGGTTGTCTACGATTATTTGTGCGTGGTTATAGTTATATAATAGGGTCAGTGTGCTGGATTCAAACCTCACTGTTCACCTTTTAATGTAAAATGGTCATTGGCATTTTAAGTGAACACACCTCCTTTCAATTGAGACTGTATCCAGGTTTGGGTATTGCTTCCTGATTTGAGGATGCTGCTCCATTATACTTAATTTCTATTCATAATTTTCTTTATATCAAAATGGTTATTGGTATCGATAACTGTCTTTAGGTTTTATTTACCAAACCTACATCGATCAATTTTCAGCAACCGCAAACTTTCTTTCTGAAAACGAATGAAAGAAAAGAATAAGAGTATATATGTTCCAGCCTTGTAGCCTAAAAATACTGCAAGCTTTGCTAAAGCTGCATATCTCTCCTTAAAAGTGTAAATACATATAAGGGTTTCAGTGGCTCTGGAGGCATATGGAAAAACCCAATCCAAGATACAGTACATATCAAGTTGAAGAATGCTCCCTGTTTATGGTCTGCTAACCTGCTTGCCATCTTCCTCTACCATTAAGTCAATGAACAGATATAATCTCAATTATTGTGGGCTAAATGAGTAGATGATAAAGTATGATAAGTCTAACCCTATATCACCTCATTTGTTTAAGACTTATAACAAGGCCATACACCACAGACAAATAGGCTAGATCCACCTTGAACAGTAGATATTAGTAAAGGAATAACATGTTAATCACTGCTTTAAACACAGGAAACTGGAAAGAATTGGTTGTAATCACTTACAAATGTGAATCTAAAAATAGATTTCTTGCTGGCTAATGTCAGAATAGATTTTAATCATGTAATCACTTATGCAAAAATATTTTAATTTATCTTGAAATTGCCTCTACTTAGTGTTCAGACAGATTTCTTTTCCTGAAGCTGCTGTGAACAGGAAGCACCATGGCAGTGAACTATATAAATAGAAGTGTCCAAGTGCCCCATCTGGACCATCTTAAGAACAGTTGACACTGCATTTGGAGGTCAACATTGTGAAATCATGCATACTGTTAACACTTCTATCCAGGAGATGATGATATGTGGCTATTCTGTGACCTGAAGTGGCAGTCAAAGTGGAAAGCCTCCATCCATCCATGCTCTCTCAAGTGTGTGTGATTAAGTACACTCCTTGGAGTATGATTCCCTTCACACATTATCAGACTAATACAGTCCTAAGCTGATCACAGAAAACAGAGCTATGAATTAAAATTAACTCAGAATTTGTTCATTACTAGACCGCACAGTGTGTGTTAATTTGTGAATGTGATAAATGTCTTTCAAGCGTAACCAAAAGATAATCAATGGCTACTACTGAAAGATTTATAGTGACAGTTGACTTGAATGCCCTTATTGTCATTTACTTTGCAAATACAACAAAATTAGGAGCACTGATCCTGTGAGGTGCAGAATCAGCAACGATTATTTGTATCGTGAAGGGACCATCATTAAATTAGCAAAAATCAAATCACTGTTCACAAGTCTTTTTCTTGTCAATGAGGCTGCTATTAATAAAAAGATTAGCTGACAACGAATGGATGCTGTCTGTCTAAAGTACAATGTCAAGGTTTCACACCTTATCTGTTAACAGCAGTTTTTTCCAACATAAAAGAGGGGCACACTGTGGTAACACTAGAAGGGCCAGAATTCCATACCTACTAGGTCACGAGTGGTCATTTTGACCACCAGATTCCAAATTCTGTTATCTCTCATGATAAATACCTAATATAGAGAGTAATGCATTCATTGTGTTAGGATATCTTTTGAAAAAATGACATAACAACTGAGGATTTGCCAAGGAGGAAGAGACACTCACTTTCATCCTGATCCGCTCCCAGCTGTTGCAGGTGAGCTCTGCTCCGCTGCGCTGCCGTGCATTGTGCTGCTTTGAGGGAAAAAAATTGCCTCTGTAAATGAAATTCGCAGATGCTCTCTAATTTTACTTTTGACAGAGACAATGACAGTTGCCAAGCAACGATTTGTATAATAAATGAAATACAGACATTTTTCGGAAAAGTCAGGGACCAGCAGCACTGTAATTTTTAATTCAACAGAGTTACATTACATATAAATGTGAAAATGATCAAAATGGCTGCATGGTCTTCTGGTCTTGCAATTATAGAGCTTAAGGGTATGAACATTATTAATTTAAAGTCATTTTAGAAGCAGATTATCCTGGCCTTACTTCCCTCTTCTTTAGCTTCCCAACCTTTTTGGTATTTGACCGATTAAAGCCAGGCTTTATAGTCTCTTGCATCCATTTATCACAGGTAAAAAAATAGAACCCCTATGGCAAGGCTTTCACACTGATACACAATCAATGTTGTTAGTGAGTAGGTGAAAAATAGTGTAAAAAAATATGCTTCAGGTCACAGCTGCACATGTGAAGCACATGTGAAACACAAGCTATTACATAGGAAGTGCAGACACCTGAAATTCTCAAGCATACCATGATACTAAGTATTGTGTTGGTAAATGTTGAGGTTTTAATTAGTTAATATAAGTAATAAATAATATAATATAATACAAGGCTTTGAATGCTGATATTTTTTACACTCAGCACATTTACTGTTTTTTTTTTGTTGGTTTTGTTTTGTTTTAACTACATAACTATGCTCCCCGGCAGTGTGTTAAGGGCTTGACCTATAGGGCTCCTCCAAACTATGACCCATGTGCAGCCCAACACTTTACTATGACTTGTGAGTTACTGTGAAGTTACAGTCATATCTAACCTGCTAAAAATGCCAGGTGTTACTATTAGCATATGGGATTATAAATTACAAAAGGTCCTGTGTGTATCAGCTTCCCAGCTGGCTGATGTGATAAGTATCATGGTGACTATAAATCTCATCCAATCAAGAGTGTTTATTCACCACAAGTATCAGGCTTTCCGACACAGCATTTAGCATTAAGATAGTATCTACAACAGAGGGCTTATGCCCAAGTCTACATTCTTTTTCTCTCCAAATGGTCCCTGGCACGAGAAGTTTGGACAAGGCAGACAATGCCACAGACTTCTTTAGTTGGCCGTTGAAAACATATTATTACAGGCAATATTTAAAAAAAATAAATAAATCACACAACTGGCTGTGAAAAAAAAATACCAATATCCGGTATCTGTCCCGTCAGCGTATCTGACACCTGTAAAAGCATGATTGAGTCTTTTCCAATTAAGTGATAAAAGCCAAAAGAATTTATTATTAAAAAGGAATTTTTTTGTATTTATTTATTTGTTGTTGTTTGTTTGTTTTGTTTTGTTTTGTTTTTTTTGTTCCTTGCTAGTTGTCTTGTGAACCCTCCCAGTGGTCACATATATCCTTGGATTGCATGATGAGTTTTGGACACTGTCGTGCTGTTTTCCAATATTGTTATGTTTCTGTCAACAGTGGCCATTATCAAGAAAAGTTGCACATACTGCCTGGATTCCGTGTGTGTTTTTGGCTTTTCAGTTGGATTTTAATTCAGTTCTTGTTTTATTTTGAAATGTGTTCTTCTTGTTTGTTGTCACCTTTACTTCCTGTGTTTGACCTACTTTTGTTGATAATCTCATGTGTTTCACCCATTTAGTTGTCAGTCCGTCTGTTGATTCTCCTTGGTCCTGTTCGTGCTCCTCTTGTTACCCGTGAACCTGGTTTGTTTGTTTTGTTTTTATATTTTCATTCTCGTTTGATCAGCACATCTCTCTCTCTCTCTCTCTCTCTCTCTCTCAGAGCACACACTGGACTTAATGAAACACTAACGTTGTAAACCTTTCCCAGTGAAAGGATCTTGTACTGTGTACCTGCATGTTGCTGATCAGTCATGTAGTGCGAAAACCCCAATGACTTAAAGACTCCTGATACAAGACAGACAGTTATAGTGTGAACAGTCAAGAGACCTGATGATAGTCAGAGCTGTTAATGTCATTTTCAGTGTTATTTCTTGTTTTGTCCGGATGTTCCTTTACTGTGTTGAGTTAAAGTAATTTAATCTGCTACTTCAGTTTAAAATATCAACTCTACCACTGGCTACCTAGACCCACAATAACCACATTTACTGCTGTACCCAGATGCGGTCCAGCCACATACTAAGTTTTGACCTAATCTTGTTAAAAACCTTTTTCTCCTCTGTAAGAACACATTCATATGACAAAGTCTTGTCCCAGATTCATAGTAAATGAAAGCAAGCATTCACTCTTACTGACTTGACTTTTTATTCTGTGCCTTTAAATGGTAGGATAGCAAAGGTGTGGACACTAGAACAATAAATAAAATAAAGGAAAGGTAAAGGGCAAGAGACCTGGACAAAAATACATGGTGAGAGAAAAAGGCAATCTCTGTCTCCCCTCTTTAGTTTAAACTCCTTAGGGATGGAGTGAAGGAAATTTAGATTAACCTTTATGCTTGACCTGTTGACAACCAATGACATAGACACAGATTGTGGCTGGATTTGTAACGGCTGTGGAAAAAAAAGAGTAAGAGAGAGATGAAGAGATCGTGAGGGTGGGGGAGAGCTAAACAAACAGGGAGGAGATTAGAAGAAAGGAATGAATGATGGGTTGTGATCATAGATATTTGGATGAGGTGTAAAGAGACAAATGCCAGGAGGTAACCTTCAGGGACAATTGTTCTTTCAACAAAGAACATGTCACTCATAACAACAGTGACATGAAACATGAGGGACATTTTTATCATGAGGAATATTTTCACAAAGTTCATCCTTTTTCCCCCATGTATTACCATTACTAATCCAAGAAGATTTGCTGTAATGCTAAAAGAATAAGAAAAGTAATTGATGGCCGAAAACTTACTGTTTGAAAATTTGACTCTCATCACATCACATCACATCACATTTTCTGGCTTTAGATTCGCTAGGTGGGATTTGCTTTATGTGTTTGTGCTGTATCAAGTTATTATCTTTGTTATCTGGGTATAACAAGGGCTCTGAGAACTTGTGATGCCAGTTTTTCATTCATTCATTCATTCATTCATTCATTCATTCATTTCTTTTATACAGCTCATGACCATAATAGCATGGTATGGAGCACATATATAATAACAACACAATACAAAAACAGGGCGTCTGGCATGATCCAAGTACAGCAGATAATACTTAAACACCATAGATATTATTTTAACAAAGGAGGGACATTTTTCAAGAAAGCACCTAATTTACGGATAACTTTTGGCTTATCTGGTTGTAGTAACAAAATTAACTTCAGCATAGACAGACAGTTCAAGTAATACTTTGGTATGAACCTGTCTCTATTTTTCATTGCATTCGCATTCTTACATTCAAACAAAACACGATATTTGTCTCCAAAACAATTATCCTCGCAAAGGCTACAGGTCCTCTGCTTTCTATCTAGTCCTTTATATCTACCAACGACCTTAGGGATTCTGGTGTTATTCACTCTGAAATTACAGATGGCCTGCCTGTACTTTTGGTTTTCAAAACAATAGATACTGTTCAAGTTTACGCTGTTGTTTAAATTCAACATAAATATCACATGAGGTCAAGCTTCTGAGCTTGCTCCGCCATTTCTGAATAAACTGGTCTTTCGACCTCTGTTCAACAGTTAGTTTCATTCAGTTAATGTCGTTACTTTTGTGTAATCCAGAGTAAGACAAACCACAGTCATCCAGTATCTGCTTCACCTGCAGACCCAGGGTGACGCATATATACAAGCTGGGCAAAAAATTAAACATTAGGCCTATCTGACTAAATTTACCTTCTTTACCCTCCACCAGCCTCCCCCAATATCCAATGATTCTTTTTTTGACTGACACTGAGCAGTTATCTACCCAGTTCTCTATACACCAAAATAAAGACTGAAGCAGTTGACTCAGTGATTAGTACTGCTGTTTTATAACAGTAAGGCACCAGGTCTGATACTGGGCTGGGGCGGGGGCTTTCTGTGGGGAGTTTACATGTTCTCCACGTGTCTGCGTGGGTTTTCTCCAGGAACTTCAGCTTCCTCCCACAGTCCAAAGACATATGCCAAGGTGCATTTTTATGCACCAAGTCCTTCTTTGTGTTGCTGCCCTTATAATGCAGCTCTTTAAGAAAACATTGTCCAGGGAAACACAAAAGAAACATTAACATTCAGACACCTCTTTTGTGTTACTGAAACTGATGAGGCCTCGTTAGCTTCCACTGAACTGCCACTTATTTTGCACATAAAAACAACCATGGATTTTGAATGTATGATTATAGCCATCGAAAGCAGTTTCACTGTACATACGGGCATGCTAATATCATTTTCAAATGTATTTTAAAACCCTAACCCACATAAACAGCTACACACAGCAAAGGTGTTAAACCAACAACAAGAACTCTCCGACAGGATCAACATCACGATGTCTTATGCAGAAATAATCTGAACTAATTGCCTTGACAAGATGTCAAATGTTGAACAATTAGATGTGTTAAATGGCCCTGTAATGACTGCTCAACATGTCGGCCATATGGATGGGCCCCACTGAGATCTAACTGTTGGCAAAGGGCCCAGCACTCTCACATCATTAGAGACAGAGGAAGAGAGAGAGAGAGAGAGAGAGAGAGAGAGAGAGAGAGAGAGAGAGAGAGAGCAGATGAATGAAGAATGCACATGAAGCAACAAATTGCAGGATAAACCTGATGTCATCCCTCTTGCTTTTTGCACAAAGGAATTTATGGATGGCATGTGAAGTGTGTGACTGACAGACACACTGACAGAAAGATTTCTAGAGAATGATGGCATACATTCAAGAGGTGTTGGATCTCATGTGTTTTACAGATTGAGTTGTAATATATAGGGATGCACTAATTGCAATTCTCTTTGCCAATCCCGATTGCCAATTTTGTGAAAAGTCTGATCTGCCGATAATGATTTTTGGTGACTCCATTTTTTTTTCTCATTCAACTATAATTCAGTTCAAGCAAAAGAGGCGTTCAAAGCAATAAAGGATTTAGACTCAGATTAGCACTGTATGTAAGGTTTTTTTTTTTAAACAGATGTTTTGTTGACCTTCTTACAAGCACATCCGCAGTGGCTTATGCATTTGCCCTGCAGTTTACTTACGGTATGTATTGATTCTAAAATTAAATAAGTGCTAATCTGAGTCTAAAAATAACAATGTAGTAAATAAACAAGTCACGATAATCACACAGTACCATTTAGAGTTGTTGGAAAGTTTATCTCATGGCTTCAAGCAGAGGCAGGCTAGCACTTCCCATTGACAACCAGTATTTAAGCCAAGTATTTGAGGGCAAAATAGTGCGTAAGAGAAAAAATAACACTTTGATCGTAGCCTTTTAATTGATCAAGATCAATGCATTAATGCTGACAGCCCTAATACATACTTTTTTTTAATACAGAAAAAAGTCATACTTTTTTAATGTTAAGTAATTACTTTTCCTCATATACTATTCACATAACACCAACCTCCTTGTCTTCCCTAAGTGGTTAAACAAAACTAGCAAATGACTGCTATGAAAGGGAAAACAAGCAAATAACTTAAAAAAAGTAAATATCTTTGAAATTTAGGATAAGTTGTATGATGGACTGTACAGTCAGATAAATGTAGCCTAAACTGTACGTATGAACTGGACTACAATAAATGAAGAGATGTTTCTATTTTGTGTCCTTTCCATTTACAGTGTGTGTATGTGTGTGTATGTATGTGTGTGTATGTGACTATCTGGTCATTCATGAGCACTTACTCACCAGGTTGCAGCATCTAACTGCATCTAACAAAGCAGAAAACTGCTTTGTTTCACTGCTCTCTATTAATAGCCTCTTATCCCTGCCATCCACTAAATCAGCTCAATCCCCAGAGAGTCCCCGACTTTGATGACATTGCTTCAAAGCAGTTTCACTTTCCCTTTTATCTGGAATGAAATGGCCTAATAGTGCTGAAGCAGAGGTGATGGGCATTGTGTCACTTAAAAGGAGGCTTTAGCCCACCAAAAAAACAAACAGACAAAATTCAAAACAAAACAGATGTTTTTCAGAAATAAAACTACTGAGCAAACGGGAAATCGAACCTCTTTGACATTGAATAAAAATAAATAGTTTATTGGATTCTCTCTAATTTTCTTGTCTCTGACTTTGACAGCTGCATTAGAAAAGGGTCCTTGGAGCCATCTGGAAGGCTCGCTCTGTGCAAAACGATTACCACTGTCAAACCTGCTTTGTTTCAAGCTGAAAGCAATAGGACATAAACATGACTTCATAAAGGGTTAAGGGCTATTTAAACTCTTCTACTTTGGTGGATAGAATACCATGAAAATGCAAGCTGTCTTCTGAACTCAATGTTCTATTCAGTGATGATAGCTTGTTGTTTCCATTGTAAAATAGAACTGCTTCCTAATGCGCAAGAAATTTGCATTTTATGTTCTCCCATTTATTGTGTCTATTTATTTTTTGAGAAGTCAACATGATCAATATTTATGAAAAAAAACTGCCACATCAATTTTAAGACTGTCAGTGTGTTTGTATGTTGTTGTATATTTACCAGGACTGTGCCTTGAAAACCATGAACAAATCCCCATTACCCCTGCCTTACTTTCAGCCCAGTGACAGCTAATTAAAATAAACCTATTTATTAAATGTATTAATATTTAACAGGCTCTCTGGGTGTCCAGCCTGAGCCAGGCTAGTCAAGCCACAGCAGAGAGCTACATTTTGAGTGGTAGGTAGTCCTTGTTTCACACTGAAATGTTTTTTTTACTTCTCTATGGGACAACAACACTAAGATGTATTTATAAACGTTTATTCTACAGTTTCCATTCCACTTTTCAACCCACTCATTACTTTTAATGGCAAAATCATAATACAAAGTGGCAGTTTATAGGAGTGGATACTAAACCTGTGAGGATTTTTACACTATTTTTATTTTTTATAAGAAAAAGTACACTGACATGCACAGTTAAGTTGAGCTACGGTTATAACTCGATTAGGCCATTTAATTCGACTACTCTCCTTGTCCTAGTTTACAAGCAGTAAGGGAGAATCGATTTATTGCCTGACTTTGCTACAGTGGGCGGCGATATGCCCTGTTCAGCTGGTTGCTATTAGACTTTCTTCTGGTTAGCCAACAAGCTACAAAAAAGTTAGCAGGCGGCTAGCAAAATCCACTTTAAACAGTGAACATGGACAACTTTACAGTGCTGTACACATTGAAGCCATACTTTACATTTGCTACAGTTTCGATGCACACTACCCCTCTTGCTCACAGGATTCTTGTTTGCTTACTGGCTTTCTTACTGGCCCGGTTGCGGTGTATACACACAGGAGTTATTCGATGTCCAATCGCATTATCTGGGTGTGTTACCTCAGCTTTGAGAAATTTGATTTAATGTGTGATTTTAGTCAGACTGACATGTTAACAGGCATTCTGAAAGCCCAGCTTTTACCAGACTAACGCAATAAATTGATTTTCTGTGACATCATGTTAACGTACCGACTGTCTCCTATAAACTTAAAATAGTGTAAAACTGTGTATGAATAAAATGGAAGATGCAGTAATGGAGACTTTTAAAAAAAAATCACAAGTCCTATGTGTAAAGCTTTGGAGAAGTAAAAATATTTTTAGTTGTTACACATGATGTAAAGCTTTGGGGAGAAAGAGTGAGGAATACAATGTATCTCGTGTGCAATCACAATCAGTGTCACAAATCACAATTGAGTGTTTGTTTTCTTTCAATTTGTTACCCAGATTTTTGTTTTGATGTTTGTAAGTCTGTAAGTACACTCAATACAGTAGTGCACAGTAATGTTTATGACCACTCCCTTCCCCTACACAACATTCCAACCCCAATCCAAACAACTACAGATAATACCTTCTAAGTTATGGGTACTCATTTGCACTAAGAATTTGTTCACACTCTAAGCTGACTCTAAACACCACATCTTAGATATTTAAGCATGTGTATAAAATACAAAAAAAAAAAAAAAATCTAAACTACTGTGTGTGCCAAGAATCAAAAAACACTGAAAGAATCTGTAGATTCTGGAATGATGTTGTGGTTGAAGAGAAAAGGCGTTCACAATCCCCAGAGTCCTCTAATCGTTTCGCCTGCAGCATCTCTTAAAGGGACACAAAAATCAGCATTGTCAACTATTTATGCAGTGACGAGGCCCTAAATGGCACTATGAAGCAGGTACAGGTGTTTGGGGGAGATAAGACCCCCGTCTGCCTACCAGCACCCCCCTTCCTGACAATTTTAAAGGGCTTTAGCCGCTAGGAAAAGGAAGGTGATAGGTATTTCCAGTTGCAGGCCTGTCAGTCATCCTTCATTTCATATATAGGCAAAGATGTGTCTGAGAGGAAGAATGATAGGGAGGAGGGAGGACTTGTCATCTCAGAGTTGAAATGACAACAGAAAGAGACAGGAGAGGATTGAGGTAGACTTACTAAGTCAAAAATAAAGTGCTAAGAGGTTGTAACAGCTTATAAAAATAAAAATAGAGGGGACTAGGAGATATCTATCTACCAGGCAAATGAAACAAGAAATTGTAATAATAATAACTGTAATAATAACTTCAGAACTCTGGAAAAACTACAACTCAGAAATTATATATATATATATATATATATATATATATATATATATA
>JAQLOL010000020.1:2149597-2160707 GCA_029783665.1 Naso thynnoides | reverse complement strand
CTGTGGGGCTTTTGGTGATTTCCACACTTGTACTTGTTATAGCAAGTGCACTACTACAACAACAAGAGAAAATCCATTTGTGGTAGTCCGGCTAAAACTGGATTTTTAAAATGCATGTAAACATGTTAGTACAACTGAAATTGTTATAAACTGAATTTCTCAGAGTCGCGCTAACACACCAAGATACTCCTGCATGTATATGCCTCAACTGGACCCTGATGGGCCTTAATAATCTGCCCATGATCAATAGCCCCTGCGGCGGTCTTTGACCCAGAACTTGAACAGCATAAATTTGTAGAAAACAGCCAGTAAGAAAACAGAAATCCCTTACACATGGGGGGAAGCATGCATCAAATTTGAATCAAAAGTAAAGCGTAAATATGAAGTGTATGGGGTTGTGAAGTTGTCCATGTTTTCACTATTCCACAAGGATTTCGCCAGGGGCTGGGTAACTTGTTTGTAGCTTGCTTGGCTAACCGGAAGAAGGTCAAATTGCAAACGGCTGAACGGGGCATATCGCCGCGTACCGTAGCAGAGTCAGACAGTAAATCGATTCTCCCTCAGTGCTTGTACACTGGGACAAGGACAGTAAGCCATTTAAATGACCTAATCGAGCTATAACCGTAGCTCAACTTAAATGTGCATGTAAACGTACTGTAAGATTTGATGCAACACACACACACAATCATCAGGGTCAGGTTGTGGAGACCACATTTTCCACATGCCCCCCCCCCCCACGATTTTCAAACAGAGGTCTGAGATTCATCAGACCCCGGCAGAGCCAGCTCACGTCCACAATGTTTAAAGAGTATTACCTATGAAACACAGTCCGCAGTCCTTGACAGTGAATGTTTGTTTTTTCTTTACCAGCTCATTGTGTTTCTATGTAGCAATGCAGCGTCAAGTTGACATGCGATATGAACTTCTCCCAACACTGACAGCTTTATGCTTTTTCCAGTGTGACTTGTGCTGTGTTCATGTTTCTTGATTTTATTGAATGCATGTTTCAAATCCAAAATTCCTTGACGTGCCTCCTCCAAAAACAAACATGAGAAACAGAAAAGTTCACTTTTAGCTACACTTGCTGTTCTGCCAGTCCTTTCGTTTAAACCACGTGACACAAAACTTAGGATTTTGTGGTTTGTCCTTTTGTGTTATTTTAGTATCGTTTGGACGATGTAACATTATCTCAAGTCTCCTAGCCTCCATTTTTTGCTCTAAAGACATCACAGAAAATGGGTAAAGTAAATAATCCATTTTGCTCTTGGTATCAACACGGTTGCCTCCTGCTGCCACAGTTGCTCTTTATCCTCTCGACACTCACTGATCATAGCATCCCACTGTACGCCGTCATTGGTTAAAAGTCAGGGGCCTGTTGGCTGAATGACTTTAGCCGATTTTAATGAGCAGCAAATCAAGGGGGTGTGTCATGACATGTCGCTCACTTCGCTACGAAGATGATTGAAAACTGATGCTACTGTGCTTGGGCTGTAGAAAATACGCCATTTTTGATATATCCTGTGTTTTTCTGACTCCTTCATGCTGTTGCTGCTCTGTGTTCCACCCAAACCTAAAATGATCTGCTCGGTGTATATATATTTATGCTCTTTACTTTTTTTTTCTCTCTTTTTTTACACATTCATCATCATTTTTATGCATGTCATGCATTCTTAACTTTAAGCAGGCTATTCTTTACAGTAAGTCAAGACTTATCTCATCATTTTTAGGAAGTATAATCTTGACACTGTCAATC
Organism: Naso thynnoides; assembly: GCA_029783665.1. Lineage (NCBI taxonomy): Eukaryota > Metazoa > Chordata > Actinopteri > Acanthuriformes > Acanthuridae > Naso > Naso thynnoides. Next base: position 2,158,954 of record JAQLOL010000020.1, on the reverse strand, counting down.
ATAATCCTTTGTCAACTTGAATATTTACTATTGATTCATCTAATGTTTGCTTTCTCTTATTTCTTATTCGTACCTTTTTTAGTGTTCGTGATTCTCCAGTGTTGCTGGTCCTCTGCTTGATTATCATGGCCAGCAATCATTCCTTACAGGGTTTAAATTAAAAACCACTTCAACCAAACAATACTTTCAGAAAACAAAGAATCACACAAATGTATGCTGTACAAATCTCTGACACTGCTTCAAGCAAATACTGTAAATAGTAACATGATCTTAATCATAGTTTAAGAAGCTGTTTTTATCTTTAGGCTAACGAATATGATCACTATATTAATTTTTGCACACACTTTCAAATTTGTTGCTCACCATTTTATCATTCCACCTGACTGCTTTCAAAACCTAACTCTGTACATGAAACTGTTTTTTTTTTTTTACATAACTTTTGAAATCAGTTTCCCTTATTTCTTATTTGACTTGTTTCTCTGATGCTCCGGATAAAAATCACAGTCCAAGATGATCTGCTTTTTGGCCTCTATTATTTGCCATGTTTGTGATTTATTTTTAAATTTTTGAGTAGGGCTGAAACTAACAACTATTTTGATTGTCGATTAATCATTGACAATTGAAATGATTAGTCGACTAATCAGACTATGAATCACATAATTAATAAATGGCTTATATAGCTATCAACCTTTAAATTTAGCATGATGTTGTTTAAATTATGTGCTAATTAATAATAAAGACAAGAAAGATTGACACTTCATTCAAAAGTACTTCTTTTAATCAACTTTACTGCCCTTTATAAAAGAAAAGTGCATTTTGTGCAGAACATTCAGTGGTCTACAGAGTCTGTTGCAAATTGCAACTACATGAGGGTATGTCAGTCACAGTTTATTCATATTAAGGAACGTCAGCATCTCCACGTGGTCTCAGGTCAGGCTTGCTCTCTTCTGGGAGCAGATATTCCCCGCTACAGAGAAGATTCGTTCTGACGGGGTACATGTTGCAGGGCTGCACAGAAGAGGTCCTGCCAGTTTAGACAGTGTGGGAAAACCGTGAGGGCAGTTGCCTGCCGCAGAGTACACATCTGCTGCTTTTGCAGAAAGCCATCCATGCTACCTTTGCTCTTCTTTGAGCTGCATTAATTTGATTTGAAATATGTCAGGGATAACATTACTCTTTTAAAACTAAAATAAAAATGTACATTTAAGACATATTTTATGTTCTCGATTCTGGAATTATGCATGCAGCCGGTACATAAGAGTTGTCTCTATCTGCTGCTGGTTAGCTTACAAGCTATCTGACCGAGGCGAGTCTGAGTCGGCTTTGTCGCCATGTTCGACACGCCTCTTCTTCAAAAGCTCATGCATTTCCGCATGCTCCAATGATGAGCAAGGTCCATTTTGCAAATCTTTTAAGTAATTCTTTTCTTTGCCATGTTTAGGGTGAAATGGTCCCAGACTTTCGATGTTTTAGGATGCCGTGGTGCTGCACCAGCCTCTGCCATATCGTTTACTTGCCGCTGAAGGCTATTGCGCATGTGCAACACTCAGCAGAAATAGGAAGGAGGGGAGATGCCTCACTCCATTGAAAAACACGTCTGGCGACAATAGTCGACAATTATATTCTTTGGCAACTATTTTTATTATCAATTTTTTTTTGACAATGATGACTAATTGTTGCAACCTTATTTTTGAGCAGTCAGTTTGTAGGGTGTGGTAAATCAACTGTGTATTACCTGCCAACCACTGTATAAACAAACTTAGCAACAAAGTGTACTCAAGTGTGGCGCCTGGTGGCTGAGTTGGTAGAGCAGGTGCCCCATATACAGAGGTTGTGTCCTCACTGCAGCGACCATGGCTTCGATTCAACCTGTGGCCCTTTGCTGCATGTGGCTCCCTCTCTCCCTCCCCTGTTTCCTGTCTACTCTTCAGCTGTCCGGTCCAATAAATAAAGGCACAAAAGCCCCGAAATATCTTAAAAAACAGAAGCGTACACAGTGTAGCACTGAGCATGCTAAAGACCAGAACTTTTTTTTTCTTTTTCTTTTTGTCAAGACTTGGTAGACACCAAAAAAAGAGCTAGGAAGGTGACTTAACAACGGACTAACATTCATCAATTGGTAAAAAACTTGGCCTTTAAATTTAATGTAATGTTGCTCTAAATCTGTTGGATTAGGCACCTTTACATTTGCTATAACAACACTGATGGTGTGTTGAAGCAAAAATTCAAATTCAAAGCAAACCTTCAACATGTGTGAATGTTACAGACTGTGCCTCACTGACATCCGCTTATTCTCCAGTTTCATCTCTTGGGGCAGAACATCTTAGACTCTTTTAAATTCTTATACTCATGAATTAACCTCCCATAATTCCACCACAGCTCTGCCTAATTTTAACTCAAACAGAAGTGCAAGCTTAATTAATGAAATTATTTGTAGACATTTTTGAGATGCATCCACTGTTTGCTTAGTAAAAGTGCAGTTAACGATTGCTCTCATTATCACTGGCATGAGCTGTTGTCTACCACAGTGGGGTTTTTTTTTGTGACCACACAACTGGAGATGCTAAAGTCATAAATTTTACAACTCTAGGTACTTGTATTTAAATAAACCACCTTTAGGTAAGATGACCTATGTTTAATTTACCTGAACCAGAGGATTATGCACCCAAAATTGCATAGGACTATCTATTTTCATTTTAATGTATGTCTATATTATTTACTACATCAAGTAAGCTATATTGGAAGTCAGAGATGATGTGAGATGAACATTAAAATATTTAATTCAAGGTGTATAGAATACCAAATGCCATGACCTTCTTGTGGGGAAAGTTTCTGAGTGTTTTCAGATTTTTTCTCTTCTAAAATTCCAGGCTTTGGTCAGTTAGGTGCTCCAAGTCTTGTCTTATGTTAGGACAGATGCTAATTGCAAAATCAATTCAAGAGAAGCTGTAAAGGTCACCAGTTAATGGAGAACAGATCATAACATCGACTTCAGTCATTTAAAAGTTGACATTAAGTTTCAGTCAGTGCCATATATTTTCCCATAAATCTCCCAATATGTCCCACTAATAATTGTATTGAAAGTGATTAACTTCTCAACATGAATATGTGAATTGTTCACTAAGGTTGTAGGTAACTAAACCAGCAGGCCTCACTGTTTAAATGGTATGCGTCATAACCACCAGATGGCTTTAAAATTGGCATTACATCCTTGTAAAGTGGCTGTCCATCAGGATCCCAGCACTTCCAGGCAACATGCCAACCATGACATTAACATATCATCTGCCACTGAAGTAACACCTGTGTAAAGCCTTTATAAAAGCCTGGCTAATTTGGTGACCAGAAGAGACACTCATAGATATCTCAGTCATTGCAATTAAACAGAAACAGCCTTGAAATAGCCTGTAACCATACCTTGAGTTCCCTTCAGTGGGTGATACTAAGTGGTTATTTTATAAGTATTTTGACATCCTGCCTTTCAGTTTAATGCTTTGATGGTTTAAGTGAGCGGGGGACTGAGGAGATACACTCACAATGTGCTTTTGCATTTTTAAACATAAACATAAAAGCCAGTGCTCATAAAAAAGCCACTACCAGCATAAACAACAAAACACTAGCTGCATGTTGAGTAAGTCATATTTTGCAAGAGTTTGATCAAAACAAGAAACTAGTATGCAGTATGTGACAGTCTTGCATGAATCATGATTTTTTTTTTTTTTAACTACAGAACCTGTTACATCATCATATGTTTGTTAATATATCGTGATTTCAGGATTGTACGAAGACAAGAATATAAGTTTGATCCAGCAGATGCTTTTCTGATAATTTGAATATTGACAATTATGTCACTTTAAGTTTTAATATCCCCACCATTATCACAAAATAACAAAAATTACTCCAGGTTTCTAGATACAGATGCACTTTGAAGTTCCAAGTGAAATGTAGGTACAATTTTAAAATATCCGACTAACCTGTTGTATCACTTTTAACAAGACTAGTATATGGCTGGTCCCATTTGGTGAATGCATTTGTTGTTGTTGTTTTATTTATTATTTTTTTTTGGCCAGTGTGTTTTAGTGATAGTTAGAGGTAATTTGTAATATGAGCATGTTTGGATATCAGTAGTTGTTGTGCGGTAGTCTTAGTAAGTCAATCAAGATATAATAGGATGAATTAAAAATCGGCCTTCCTCTGACGGACACATGACATCAGGAGGGAAAGAGAAGCAGACCAGAGTTTAGGAACAAACCTGCTTCCTCAGACTCCTGCTTCTCAGCTCTGCTCATGTGGAGAGAGGAAGATTAACATGGAGGAGTGTTTGTGAAAGAGGAGGAGGAGTGGGGAGACAGTCGCAGATTTTGGCTGGAAGATACGGATGGTTCTGAGAAGAAATTAAGCATACACTGGATGTCAATCGAGCTGTTGCGTTGTTTTTTGCACTGGGAGAAGCTAAATTTAAGCAGCATGGGCTCATTTCCAGTTCATCGTTGGAGGCAGAGAGTGACGCTCAGGATGACGATGTGAATGAGCCATCTTTTGTTGCTGATGTGAGGTAAGACAAACTTTTCATTAACAATAATTGCTTCTGTTTTGCTTATTGTCATTGTGTAAACTTTATGACCAAACTTTTTATGTGTATATATTATTGTTTACAGCATTTCGGGGTGAAATAGTAAAGGTGGGCAAACTATTGTTTACTATTTTAGATTTTTTGACCCCCCTAAGTGACTGACAGTTTAGCTTAAAAGAGATATAGCTAAACTCTCATCCTCATTTAAAATTCAGTTGGATAAACTAAGTTTACTTGTGTATATTTTAGATTATATTCTGTCTAATATGTATTTATTATCATGTTTTTCCTTTTGCCCTTGTCATTTTACATAGTGATTTTCCTTGCTTCATTGTACACTCTGTGCATATGTATGTGTACATATATGTATGTACATGTATTATTGTCATGTACATGTACAGTGATCATGAGCAGCTGGGACCCTCTACAGCCCTCCTACCTGCACAGGAGGGTTGGAGCAATCAGACGAGGTCCAGATCTCCACAAGCCCAGCCACACCAGAGCTCTGCCCTAAAAAAAAAAAAAGAAAATTGACCCTAACACTGCCCCACAAACCAGCTGATTCATGCCCCACAGAACACCAGGAGCCCAGATGAAACCCTGTGCAGCACATTCAGCTCTGGACCTGTTAAAGTTGTACTTCTTCGCTGACACAACAAGGATACGTTGCAGAAATACCAACCAGTGTGCAGCAAAAAAACAAAAAAACAAAAAACAAAACAAAAAACAGGATATGGGACAAAAGAGGGCTTACCTTGAAGTTGAGGAGCTCTGCAGAGTCCTTGTACTCCTTCTTTACACAGCACTGGTGTCACTGCCAACTGTCCAGGACTGTTGGAAAAGGAAAAGCATTTTGTCTGTGGAACATTCACCAAAGTGATCCAGAGGAGGACGTAAAAAATGATGAGAAGGGAACACCACACTATGAAGTGATGTTCAGGATCAAGCCCCTGATTGATGGTGTCCGCAGTGCCAGCCAGGCTCATTACCACCCATGGAAGGAATTGGCAGTTGAAACTGTAACGGGCTTGACCCTATACATGAAAGACAAAGCAACATCAAACTTTTTGTGCTTGCTGATTCAAGAAATGGCAACACTATAAATTTCCGTGTGTACATGGGGAAAACCAACACAGACGCAGTGTATGGACTGTCTTATGATGCTGTGATGAACCTTATTCAGCTATCACACCTTGGGACTAGGTAATATTTATATGGACAATTTTTACACCTGCCCCCAGTTGTTCCTTGACTTAGCCAGCATGAAATATGGAGCCTGTGGTACACACAGAGACAACAGGAAAAGCTGTCCCACAGGAAGAGCAAATGCCCTCACCAGGAAGTCAGAGAGAGGGGCAGTGAGGTGGATCAGGGAGAGCCCCCTGGTCTTCGTAAAATGGATGGACACACAGGAGCTGTCAGCGTGCTCCACAATACACCCAGCTCTTTCTTGTAACACGGTCCGGACGAGCGTGAAGGAGGGAGATGGACATTGGGCAGTGAAAAACATTCCCTCCCCCATCATCGCCTACAACAAGAACATGGGTGGGGTTGACCTCTCAGACCAACTGAAAAATAAATACTTGTATATAGAATGATTTTTATCTCAATTTTACCTTTTATTTGTTACATTTGAACTATTTTGAACTCTAGGAATGCAAAGCTTGTGATGTAGCCCTCTGTATATTTGTGTGCATAACCTGCTTTGAGGAGTTGCATAGCTAAAAGAAAAAAAAACAAAACAAAAAACACCTTTAGTTATGTGTGCTTTTTGCTGTAAATATTTGTTGATAGTTTGTTTGATTTTTATCTGAGTTTTACCTGTATATGTTTACATTTGCAACCCTTGCTTACATTTTCAACATTTCAAATGCTTCACTGAGCTTGTTTGGTTTTTTATTGTAATAAATGGTAAATTTTTCAAGTGAGATTTTTATGTTTTTGTGTGATTTTTGGGCCCAATATGTTGTTACAGTAGGTTAAACTGAAAAAAATAATAGTATGATCATATGGGTGATGTTGTGTTAGAAAAAAGATACCAAACATGGCCAAAAATATGTGTTGTGTATAAAGACCAAATCAAAAGTATTCAAAAACAGCCATAACAGGCCAAGAGATTTAAGGCTCTTAATGTCTATTGTTCCTCTTGAACAGAATACTGACCTCCTACTAAAGGGCCGATGTGCACATCTCCCAAACAATTCTGCTCAGACTACTTCATGTAGTTTTTAAAATGTTTTTATTTTGTGATATTATTTCCTTTAACCAGTAAAGAATGCAGAAGTCTGTCAATGTTAATTTGACTTAAAATCAGTTTTCACTAATAAATTAACTTGTCCTGTGTCTTATTAAGGTATATTATCTTTTTTTCTGTACTATTCAACACATGAAATCATAACAAATTAACATCAGGTCTGAAAATATTGGACAAAATTGAGAAAACCTTGAATATTTAACAATGGCAGCATTTAAAAAAAAATGGCACACTGTCACAAGTTCATGCTGTGTCTGTGCTCTTCCCGATTATTAAAAAAATTATTGCACTTCCTGAGAGGGTTATTTTTATAATATTATAATGTTTGAATGATACTTATACTTTGGTTTGCTTTTTTTTCGATAAAACGATATTTTTATCTCCATATAGCTTTGGGGCACACACACCTTTCTACCCACCTTCCCTTCAAGTGAAGAATCTTAGCTCAAAGGCTGTCACCTAAATTACTGTGCTGTTTAATCTTCAGTTAAGAAAATGTAGGTTCAATTTTCCAACAAACTTAGCTATGGGGGAGTGACCTTGTGTTAAATGGACCAGCAAGAAAGTTTTTTGTGGGTATCTAAAAGGAATGGATAGTAAAAGTCCACCATTTTCCCATTTTTCTATGTCACTGATGCCTGACAGGCAGTAATTTTATTCTCTCACTCCAGCGGAGCCCATCGAGCTTGAGATTATGGAGACAGCGGTTTGGATTCTTAAGCACCCTCTTCATCCCATTTTAAATCTTTATAATGTCTGAGCATAAATAAAAACAGATGCCTTTTAAAAAACTAGTGGACAGTGGAGCTGAATAACATTGTGCTTCACTGAGCTCACATTTATTACTGTCGCTGCTGAGTGAACACTTCCTCTAGTCAATGTCAATCTACATGTCCATGGAAACCCCCTTTGACTAATGACTGTAGGAGAGCCTGGATCGAAAATCTTGGATAAAACATCCATTTTTAAATTTCCCTGTCAGTGTCCATTTCATCACTCATTCCATCACTAATAGTACTCTATTGTTCATGTGGAAAGGGCATTTAAGATTGCCTGTATTAACCTATTATTGACACGCACAACTGCTGTCAATACAGAACAGAGCTTTAATTAATGCTCCAAAATCAGTTAATCTGTCTTAGTGACTCACATCAGTTTAATATGCTGGGGATGGGAGGTGTTAGTGACAGTGACCTGCTCCTCTTGAGTGGAAAACTGAGGGAGCGTGTCAGTGGTCAACCCTGCATTAAATTAAACAGAGGGTTCGAATCATCTCCTTGTCTCTTTGGTTGCTGATCTCTTTCAGTGACAGAAAGGATTGGCTTTCACTGATTTCCTTGAGGCAATGTTAAACCATGACTGCTTAACAGGTACCTAAAGAACTGTCTTTATGCTTACAGGCCCAGGACTTAACCCTTAGATACACAAGTGGGTCAAAAATGACCCAGTGAGGTAATTTTCTTGCAATATCTTTGCAAATAAGTTGCTGTCATTTTATATTCCAAGTATTAAGGAAAAACATGTTTTGATATCATGGCACTTAAAACTTTAACTTTTTTTTTCTTTTTTACATTTTTAGAACTTGTGATTTTTGTGCTACTATGCCAAGTTCCCATTAATAGGTAAAAAACAACTTGCATGCATTTCCTATGGGTGCTAATAAAGACCTTTGATTCTTATCGACTGTCAGGGACATATTTACTGTTAACCATAAAAATTATACCAGAAGTGTCACCCTTCAGGAAGATCATGGTACACTGAGAATTCTGATATATGAAAGTATTATCTTTATTTTTTTTATGTCAGAAAGTATTTGATGTAATGAAACAGTCATAGGACTAATTCAACAACATGACAACCTTCAAGTGTATACACCTACATATCATGAGTGTGGGGTGTTTTATTATCATGTATCAACAAACTAGTTTATTTTATAGTTTGCTTACATTAGCTAACTAACAACAGAAGCTAACATCGCTGTATGTATTGTGTGCTTGTGTGTGAGTGAGTGTAACTATGTTTATGCATTTGTTATTCATGACTATAGTGGGAAATTGTTTGTTTGTTTGTTTGTACTGTGTATCAAGATAGCCTATTTTATAGATAGCTAACTCTGTCTAGCTAACCAAGCTAGCTAGCAATACTGTATATATGGACTGGAGTGTGTGTGTGAGTGTGTCTGTGTGTGAATGAGTGTATGCATTTATTTTTTTATATAGCTATATATTAATACTGATAGGTCAACGGAATCATTCTCTTTTCTTTTATGTTTCCTTACTTAATGAAATGACTGGACAGTCTTACACACACACACACACACACACCACACACACACACACACGCAGCCATGTACACACTGATACACAGTCCAGACACACAAAGTTAGTTTGTGTTTTTATGCATCCCAGTGTCTAAATAATTTGACTATAGTCCCTGTAAAGCTCAAAGCAGGTGGTCATTTGTGTATATTATGTGTGTGTGTTAAAAAATAAAAATAAAAATTAAAAAAATTAAACACTAAATATATGTATAT
>JAQLOL010000020.1:2126540-2146984 GCA_029783665.1 Naso thynnoides | reverse complement strand
TGCCTATCAAATATGTTTACTTGTGTGAATTTGGATTTATTTTATTCTGTCTTCAACCAGCAGACTGTCGTGTAGGGACAACCTGAGGCTGCTCCTCTGACAGCATATCACTAGTAATGATGGTGGATTTACAGATGTTTGAGTCATATTCTACAAGGGGCAGAGTGTAACTTAACATACAATACATATATAGTTTAGTTTAATTATATTTTAGATATGCATAGGGCCAGATTAAGTAACCATGGCCAATGTGCGTAAAAGCGTGCAAACTTTTTCTAATTTTGGAGACACATGTATAGTGTCTGCTGTGAGAAAATGCTGGAGCCAACTGCAAAACACAGCCAGCTGTGAACAACAAACAAAACTGACGCTTTCTGCAACATTTGGTGCTCTCTGCAGTTTCCATGATGAACCAGTCAGTGTTCTGTAATATGAAGAAAAGACTGAAACACTAGGAAAGGACCCGCTCACTCAATTTGACGCCTAAGGAGGGCAAATTGCACTCAGCTGTCAAGCTTTGAGGGCGTGTTAGCGCCGGCATATGATTAATGTAAATTCTTTTAAGCAGAGGATGCTAATTCTGTGCAAATCATGGTGCTATTAGCAGGTGCAGTTCACAACTTGTGGATCTGTCCCACAGTTTTCAAGTGCATCCTGATAAACTGCAAACATGGATGTTACGTGCCAGGCAGGGGCATGGTGCAGTTGTGTTTGTAGGTGTGTTTTTCCCCTCCTGGTTTTCTCTCTCCCCTCCTGTTTGCTCTCCAGGTGCCATCAACCCACACGATTGTGATCCTCTGTTAGTATTTTTTTTTTCTGTTAAACTCTTTGTGCCACACATACTCTGACTCCATCTTATTTTTGATTATCTTTTAGCTCAGGGAAAAATTATCCCGAACAAACCCCCTCCAGTGTTACGACTCCTTTAATGGCATGTGAGAAAGGAGACATCAACAGGACAATCAAAAATTAGATGGAGTCAGAGCATGCATGGCACGAAGAGTTTATTAAACAGAAATATACTAACAAAGGATCATAATTGTGGAGGAGTGTGGGACAAGGTGGTTGTGCCAAATAAAATGAGATAAATACAGTAAAACTAGTCCTAACTGTCTTCAAATCTGAAAAAAAAAACTCAAACAAAAACCTGACTCTTAACTAAAAAAAGAAAAAAAGCTTAACCAAAAGTGAGTACAGACATGGCACCAACCCTAAAGCCAAGTGTTTTTGACAAAGGAGACCTACGTGAGTGGAAAAATGCACAGGGGTACCCCAACTTACCTACGTCCACAAAACCTCACTCCACAAACCTTTAAAGAAACAAAGTTAACTCAAGTTGTGTGAAGGGCTCAACACCACCAACAGCAGCTCTAGCAGGCAGAGAGGAGAGGAGAGCGATCACTGCGGGCATGGTCCTTTTATGTGTGAGCCTGGGTGTTGATGTTGGCCAGGCTACACTCTACAGGTGCAGGCCAATCAGGTTGATGACACCTGGAGAGCAGACAGGAGGGGAGAGAGAAAACCAGGAGGGGAAAAACACACCCACAAACACAACTGCACACCACCCCTGCCTGGCACGTAACAGTGAATGAGACATGAAAAATGTGACTTAAACCTCCTTGGCTGAATATAATCTTCTGAAGGGGTGTGTGTGCATGGATACCTAACCAGCTCAGCCTGGATACTGTCTTCATGATCAGTGGCCTCTGCAGGCGAGCTCAGTAAGCTTGCCTCAGGAGCTGCAAGTGTCTGTCCAGTTAGTCAGCATGTGCTTTGTTGTTGTCTTGTAGCTTTAAAAGATACATTACAATTCATTTTGTTGGGTGAAACAAAGCCTTAATGGATCAGTCTCTTTTGTCTCCACGAGGGTTTTGCCACTAGTGTTTTTGCACCTCTCTGTCAATTTAGACCTGGAAATCCATCTTTCTATTCTTTTCTCTCAGGTAGAGTTTTACTGACTTCAGTGAAATGTTTAAGACCTTGCTCTTTTCAACTAGAAACCACACATATCAAATCTGCAAAAGACCTGAAGCGTAACAAGATGCTTTTCTAAAATTCTAAAATTAAAAAGAAACAGAGCCTATTTTATGCTGATTTGATGATTTCTTTCTCTGTCTCCACTCAGGCTGGTTCACCGTTGTGCTGATGCAACCAAATTTAGATTAGGGTTTGGTTAAAAGTTAGTGAATTGTATTTGGGGAAAAAAGATAAATGTTCAAACAAAAGTATCATCATTAAAGAATATCACCATACAATAACAATACCAACAACTTAAATCCAATATATATAACCATGGGAAGTCTTGTACTTGGTGAGTGGTTTAAGCGTTTGTGTGTCCCGAAAGGAGGCAAGGAGAGAAAAGTTTTGGAGAATGTTATAAATTTCAGTTATAAGAAAGTTAAAGAGTTTGTTCATCCAATGTGTCCTTCATTTCAGATTAGGTGCTTTTTGACATTGTTTGAAATAATTTTATACTTACTGTGGACACTGGTAGTATGTCTGCTGCTCTCTTAGACCCTGCATCTACCTGTGTAAGAGTCAAGTCTAGGAAATTACTGAGTGAGTGGGCCTGACACCGTGGAGTGATAGCGGTGCCACGACCCGGTGCCTTAACCTGCCATTTTGCCTGGAGCCATCGCTTTGCCGTGAGCTGTGTCTGTGCCTTTGCCTGATGCTGCGCCTGGAGCCACTGCTGGACCTGACAGTGAGCCTTTTATGTTGGGGGTTTAGTGCTAGGGATAGGTTTTATACTTGGACAGTATCAGTTTCACAGTGCAAAATTTTGAGAAAAATAAATGAATTTAAAATAAATCTAAACATGATCATTTTACTGATACTGCTATTGCTATATTATTCGCAACAGTTAAGGGGAATGGTCATGTCTCATTTCTGCAGCACAAAAGTATTTGAAGTAGTAATTTGTCACAAATTTCTTCTTCAACAAATACTGGGTCTCCCTGCGATCTAAGAATTGCAGTGGGACATATTTGGGACGTGACAAAGCGGGCCTACATTCATTAATACTTAGAGGATCAAACCAAAAACATAACTGTCAAATTTTCTTTAAGCTCCGCTTTTCATCCTTCCAACAACTACCTTATCCTCATCATCATCATCCTCCTTGCTTCCTGGGTCTCTGCAGCTTGACAAGTCATGTTGTATTTTTTGCACAATTCTAGAAAAAAAGTCGCACACATTTCAAAACTGTAACATATTATTTAATAGACAATACTTTGACTTGATTGCTTAAGGAGAAATGAAACAATTCATTAATCAAAACCTGCCTGAAGTAAATTTTTCTCTTGATTAATGTTAATGTCACCCAGTCGTCCTGAGGGTTTTTTTTATTTCCCTCTTGGAAGCTTTTCTTGGTTTAATCTTTGGTCATAGCAGTCTCCCTTCCACCCTTCTTCAGTAGTTTTAAATAGGCAGGCCTTTAGAGCTATCACAGGGTGGTTCTTACTACAGGAAGAGGAGGAGGGGAGAAAGTCATCTGTAAACAGAAATACACACAAGTTAAGTCCGGCAGTTTATTTGACAGGACGGACCAGGGTTGCTGCACACTTTGAAGTCAAATTTAATGTTAGCAAAGACATTTTAATGTTTGTTTTTATTTTTAATCTCCAAAAAACAATCACTTTCAAAATCACGTAAAAGGATCAAATAAATTCCCAAAACAATGAACTATGTTTAAATGTTACATAGATAAAATTCTTTACTTTAAATCACAACAACAACAACAATAATAATATTTTTTTATTTTAATACTGTGATTGTAATGTGCTTGGAATGTTGATTTGGACAACATTGTATAAAATAATAAGGGTATATCATCATAGGATCATATGATTTTATTGAATAAACCCTAAATTTATTGTGGAATTAATTATTAAATTATTTCTTTTCTCTTGTGAGTCCACATTGGCCTATGTTTAGGGAGGTAAATAATATTTTGCCTTGTCTGATATTGGCAAGAAGTGTCAATACAGGCAGGAAAATATCTGCTGAACTTGACCAAGTTGGGGGGATAAAAATACACATTTTACTAGATTTGCTGCTAATGATTTTGCAATACAACTTTCTGGATTTCATTGCTCTTATTTTTTGGCTCTGTAATGCTTTTTAATCTGATGTGAGTTTTTTGTTGTTACTGTTGTTGTTTTATTTTGTTTTCTTTTTCCGTGTTGTTTTCTTTTTAAAATCTATTTCATGTAAGACACTTTGAAGTGCCTATATGTATGAAATTAGCATTACAGATAGATTTGCTTTGGACAAGGTGGATTTAAATTGCCGAGAAATTGGCAAACAAGTCATTAACCTTATGCATTTGCTGGTGCATTTATTTATCTATTTAGCACATTGCTTTGTTACCTAAAAAAATCTATTCCGAAGACTAAGTTAATCACTGCAGTTACCCTGCGGCTAATAACTGATGAGCACTTTATATAAAGACACTCATTTTTTGTCGAGGTACATTGCCATCATTACTTATGCTTACATTATGTTGAAGATAGCAGGACAGTGTGTATAAAAGCACCACCTCTGAGCGATCAATTCACTTGAAATAAAAACATCAACAAATAGAAGAGATCCCGTGCCCCATAAGATCTTTTAAAGTGCACAAATAGTAAGAGTAGCGGTAAGAGTGTTTAGGGGGAAAAAAAGAGAAAAAAGGAGCTTTTCTTTTCTTTGCATCTTTCTTTTACAACTAAAGCAGATGTTTAGTGATCCAGCACCTATTAATTTCAGTATTGGGATTATCATGTCTTTTTTAGTCTGTTGACTTTGCACTCATATTATGCATTTGGCGCTGGCAACTGTGTTGCTTTAAGCCTGGAAAATGTGTTTAACTCCTTTGTACAAGTCTATTGTCATAGTTTTGCTTGCTAATATTTAAAATATGCCACTTTGCTGCCAGTGGTGTCCATGTTTGTGATTGTTCATGTGGGGAACATTTCCTTTAATTGTAGAAATAAAGCATCAATAAATAAATATTAGTAGAATGTTTAAGTTAACACCATGGCCGTAGGAGTGAAGTTGACATTGTGGGGACACATTTGCTACCATAGATCAAAGCCCACCCCGCCTCATAAAATATTAGCTAGCCGTGGGCTGATTGCGAGCTCTAATTTCTCTGGGAACACAAATCATCAAAAGCTTTCTCAATATGTAATTTAGGTTCTTACATGCATAATAAAAAGCATGAAAAAATTTAGACATTAACCTCAGTCCAAACTTGTAATACTGCCATTTAAAGTTTTCGGTAGTTTCCTAAAACTGTGTTGATTTGGTAAATGTTCCTTGTTGAATTTTAAAGGTGCTAAGTCTTAGAAGAATTCCGAACACGGTGTGATGAATTAGATCCTTTAATACACACAGCATGGAGACAAGACCTCTGCAGCACAGTGTTCCCTGATTACTGTCATGTTTCCTTGACTTACATACTGTCATGTAAGATAACTGTCAGGTCAGGTAACACTTACAGCTGTCCATCGGTTAGAATCTTAAAAACAACACCAATGACCATCCGCTGTATTATCTAACCCTCCACTTTAACTTGCTGTACAATTCATTGTGAAATGACAATGAGCTGCTTTACCTTTTACCTTTACCTAGAGTGTCCCCCTACCTTTACCTTTTACACCCTCCTGCAGTGCCACAAGAATTGTCTCTCATCAAAGTAGTGAATTCAGACTTCTAAAGACCTGTTCAATTGCACTGGACATGGTTATTCCTGATCCATATTTCATTATATGGATGAATCCAATCAAAAATTTAAATTCTGGTGTCCGTTGATACAAAACCACTCTGCTCTCAGTCAGTCAGCCTCTTCCAGTCTGAGCCGACCAGTTCTCCTCACGCTGTTGCATTTAACCTTTTCTGAAGCGTATGTCATCATGCCAAGAAAAGCAAAAAGCAAATTATGTGTAATGTTCAGACATTTCACCACCGTACATGTACAATATGTATGTGTGATAATAAACCCTCTTCATGTTGTCATATTGACATTTAAGGTGGGCTGATCAATTCATGTCATAACTCACGTTGAACACCACGCAAGAAAACATTCCACCTTAAAAGATGCATCCAACCAGCACAGTGCATGAGATGATTTTTTTTTTCACCAGTAACATTCGGTTAGTCAACGTGAAACGCAAAAGAAAAGAAAAAAAGAGCAAAGAATCCTTTTGTTTTTGATCATGTTTTCAGATGCTACAGAAACTTTACTGCCGGCTTTTGATCTCCGCACCGATTATCAGTTCATTATTTAACTTTCTCTCCACAGTGACAGCTTAAAAAGCTGCAGCGCTGCAGCGAGCAGACGGCAGGTTAGGGTTAGGCTACTCGCTAGTCCAAAAAACTTTGTGACAGATTTACAGGCAAGCGTTATTTCTATAAACTGACTACATTTTTGATATCTACATGGTAACGATCTTGCTTTAAAAAGTCTATAAATTGAACCAAAGTGATATATTAAGAGTTCCGCGGCAATAGGACTGTTCCCTGATTTGCTCCATGGCTGTTGTGGAGATGAGAGACAGTTGAAAAAGCTGAGGTTTGAGGAGATGTCAGTCAAAAATAGATCTGCCACACCCACACAGTCTTGAGAAATGGTGTTATCCCCAAAATAAGATCTTTTTTTTAACCAGGAACATTTACTTTCACCCAGACTATTCGTAGATACTAAATGAGACACTAAACGTTTGTATAATACGTGTATTCTTACTATTTTGAGCTGCGTTTCCAGAGGCTTTAACAATTTGTCTTATCTATTGGCCTGCTCCTCTCTCTCCCTCCATGTACAGTTACTATAAAGTAATGTACAGTGTCAGTAGTGGGATAAACTATTACAAAGGCTACATATTGTACTCAGCAAGACTAAACATTTTATTTTTTAGATTTAAAACAACTGATTTGCAGACGAACAAATGCTTGTGCAGTGACACCTCTATGTTTACAGCAGGAGAAAACATGCCATCAATAAGACATTTGAAGACCACCTCAGGCCCTGTATCTTCTGTCTCTGTGCTACCGCTGCCTTTCTGCTTCTAAAAATATAGTATGGCTGCAGTGATGTATAAGGTAAAGCTCCTGAACATCAAGATGGCTCATAAGGAACTAAACATAGTGCATTATTTCAGTTTATTCATCTGAGAGACTGACATTGAAGAGGCAACAACTCAACCTCCATCAATGTCGGTTCTCCTTTGTGAGCTTAATTCTGTATAAATCATAAATACATTTTTAAACCTCACCTCCAACACACCCGCCTCTCCTCCTGTCTCTTGCATGACTGCATCAGGGTTCTCCTGAACAATTTGTATGATATGTCAATGAAAGTAATACTGGACTTGGTAGATGATCAGTAATGTTAATTTTTGCTATGCAAAATGCTCCAAAAAAGGTACAACAAGCTCTCACATGTTCATCACTAACCCATTTATCACCTTACTCTGTCCGGTCACTCCCTCCTCACAATGCTCGTAGTTGTACCTGATAAGATGGTGCCTGATATTTGAAATAGCATTATAACAGGCTTTGTAAATAATAGTAATAATAGTGTAAAATGTGTTGTATATTCACACTGACATGCGTCCTTTAAAAAAAGTGAAGTAAAAAACAGAAGATAAATAAACAATTTCTGTTACTTAGGTTGGGAGCAATTGAGAGATCACAGCTACAAACCATTAGCTAGCAACTGAAATTTCCAGCGTCCATTTAACTCAGAGTGCACAATCAGATGATTTAGATTAATCGGTGTTAATTTAACTCTGAGAGTGTAACGTTGGAAATAGATTAACTGCCACCGTCACTGAGGATTTCAGTGTGTAACGTTCCAGGTACGTTAACGTTAACTTATGCAATGTTAACTTAATTCTCAGCCATTTGCAAACCATCAACCATGACATAAAAAAAAAAAAAATCTTCTTGACTGAATCATATGTATCCATTGTTGCTGTTATTACCTGAATGATTGAAAGACGCGTCATTTCAAAAGTCCACCGCGCCTTAAAAAATTCACTGGTTTGTGAGTCCGTCAAACCTCAAGATAAAATGTAACATCCCTCGACCGGCCAACCATATGCTCTGTATGTAACAAGTGATGCCTGTGAAGCTGATGATTGGCACAGATCCAACGAATATGTTGATGAAACAAGGCCACTATGTATCACTCTTTCAAAATAAAATGCTACACTCGGTGTGCTGTTCTTTCAAAATAAAAGTTGACGTTTTTCTCCTTGCAGTAGCTCATATTTTGGGTGGGACACATGCAGTTGTTTCCAACATTGGATGGGACAACCATCTCCCATCAAATGAAATGCCATCCATCTCCCCAGTTCCTGCGCAATTAGTTAACACTAATAATTTTTCCAGCGATTTTTCATAATCAACTATAAAAACATACTCAAGTTGATCAGGCAGGTATTTAATGCACAAATAAACGTTGGGCACAAGAATTTAGGAAGAATAAAACCATCAGACCAAAACATTTATTACTGAACTATTAACAAAGACTCACAAAATGAAAAAAAAAAAACAACAACCAATCATGTAACTAAGAGAATAAATGAAACGACAAATAAATGTTCATAAAAAATTTCATAATTCCACAAGAAAGGGATCAAAGTTCAAACTGCAGTCTTACTGCATTTTTTAAGGTGCTGAAGGATCCTATCAATCCATTATTGCCATGCAGCTTCTAACTGTCCACTGTTGTTTGTGCAAAGAAGCAGGCTGTCAGATTTGTTGAATTTGCTTCGGTATGGACAGTTCCAACTTTCTTCGCTTCACACAGACGGGAACAGGCCAACTGCCAGATCTCATTAAGCTCAAAGATATTCAGACGGACAGGCTGGGAGAAGAATCAGATCCTCTCAGATTTAATTTGTTTGGTTCAATCACGGGAGGCTGATCGCTTGTAGACATAGGAAGAAACACGAGAGAGACGCTTCATTCACTTGTGTTGACAGTTACTCATTTCTAACTCAGACAATATGTGTCTGTGTTTGCACACCATTGTGATCAAATGAAATAAATGAAAGGAATTGTGGTAATAGCTATCAGCATTTACATATGTTGACTACAAGAAAAGTATCACTGCAAATCTTCTCATTTTGTACAGTGTAACACCTGACAGCTTAGCACCTGAAATAGCATTAGTCACATCTTTTACCTGCTGTTGTTTATACCCAATATAGGCTCAACGAAGTTGCCTGAGTTGGGACTTAATTTTCAAATTTAAATAAACTCAAACATGCTGAACATCTGTTATTTGTAATCCAAAAGTGTTTGATCATTAAACTTGTAAAGAGAGCTCTGATCAAGTCCATTGTGTGTATATCTGCACAAGAAGCTCTTTGAAAAGAGGCTGGGCCTTGAACAAGAGAGACTGTACTCTGATTATAATTGCCTTACCTGAGGGTAGCATTCAGTCGACCGACTCGAGTGATTGCAGGAACTCAGCAAATCCCAATTAAATTCAACACAGACAATGAACAAAGCTTTTGCTGTGTGTTGTCAGGAACAGAACAAAAGAGCGATTAAAACTTCTTGTTAAAGGGGGAAGTGTGACTCATCTGCCTCAAAGCAAAGCAGAGCAAATTTTGGATATCTAATAAGTGCCTAGGGTATTTCAGCTAATAATTTCATTGTTTTGGTTTATCTTAAAAGCATAACCCCTTAAATATTTACTTGTATTCTAGTTCAGTGTAAACGTTTGTCGATTGAGTGGTTGCAGGCCCATGCGATGTCTTCAAAAAGATGAAATTAAGCCTTCCCATCACTACAGACCATACTGACCTTTCAAATCTTGCTTTTAGAGCACACCAGCAAATGACAGATTTAAAGTTGTTTATAAAAGGGTTTATAGTCTGTAGTCATTGAGACCTACAGGATAAAGCATCTGGTCTAAGTTTCGTATACCGTTCAACACTTTGTATTCCTTCCACTGCAAGTCATTGCACGTATGAATCCCTGCAGACTTCTCATCTGCAGGAGTGAATGAGTGAACTGGTGATTGAAAATAAATAGCAGGACCTAAAAACCAGATGACATCATCAAAGTTTTCATGGCTCAGCCATGAACTACAGCCCACCCCCATCACCTTCATCTCCACACCTTACCTCCAAGCCCGGAGCACAGCTCTTGATCGTTGTGTTTGCCGCATTTGGCATGTTGCACTAAAAAATTAGCCTTCTTATTTACACAGCTTGGGTGGTCTTAAAAAGCAATCAAAAGGTCCTTTTTATATTTTGTAATACTATCTATTTATATAGGAGTGTAACAGGTTCATCGTTTGGAAAAGAGCAAAATGCTGGGAAATGTCAAATTACCTGGTGGTGATAACTTGCTCTTGTAAAGGTTTTGATTTAAAATCCAGGCTGTGACTTCAACAAATGTACAAAACCAAATGTTGCTACAGTAAATACTGCTTCCATTCTGGGCAAATTACAGGAACAAAATTCTCACAGTGTGTTGACCGTGGTGGAAATTCTGCAGCCCTGGCATCTTTTGTTTGGGTTATTTGGACAATAGACATGAGATTACTGAGGTGACCAATCTAAGTCAGGTTTTAGAAATATTGAGGTCACAGGTTTAGATGCCCCTTGCATTCCCCACCCCAGTGCAGATAACTGTGGCAGACACATTTTTTAAAGCAAAAGATTTTTCCATGTTACATCTTGGTCCAAACTTTTGAGATTTAGCTTTCCTTAACTAAGCTAGTGGTCTGTCCACCTCCTAGGAGGGTTTCACACTAAAATATCTCAGCAAATCGTGATGACTCACTACATTTTTCATCTCGCACCATCAACATGTTGAATAAACCTGCGAAAAGTAATGTCATTTCAATTAGCCTCAGTTGTACAATGTGCTGAGGATTAATTAGCAAATGTTAGCATTAGCATAGCGTAATTAACATGTAACATAAACATAAACATAAACACCATAAGATGGTTAGAGTGTTAGTATTTTAACATAAAGCACTGCTGTGCCTATGTAAAGATTCTTTTGAAGGTCAACACCATCTGGTACAGAAAGTAACTGGACACATTTTGGCCTTAAAATAAGTGATTGATAAATCACTTATTGATATTTTGTAGCTACAGCCCTGAAAACATTTAAACAACCCCGCAAAAATGGTTTTAGGCTAAATCTAGGTAACACTTGATTGGCATCAGTTGCTTAATTTGGAACCTTGACAAGTCATCAACTGTCCAATGAACCAGCTGGTTATAAAGCCCCTAACTTCGAAATGAAAAGGTAGAGACGTGTTTTTGACGCATGATATCTCAAACACCCTGAGATTATGTAATTTGATCATTATCTTTCACACATCTTCTTCAACTTCCAACAGCCCAGTGAGCTCTGTGCTATAGGTGCATCAATGTTACGTAACTGTTCTATTTGTGAAACACTAAAGTACACAGTAATTACCCAACTGTCGTAGTGTGTGCGACAATGGCCCAGGGATAGTGGCAGCACAGCTAGATCAAACAGTAGTGTTAAATTAAGGAGCGGGTTATCAGACCAGGCAGGAGTGTTTGATGTGCATAGATGAGATGCATTATCATGGTAAATAAGTCTCCCTTATCAAGCTATTTCAACTGGAGCCTCTGGCTGAGGAGCCCACAGTAATGTATGGCCTTGGTCAGGCGCACATGCATGTACACATAAACACACAGCAGCAGCAGCAGCAGTGGAGAGCCTAAATGCATCTGTGTTGATTCTTTACACTCCGCTCCGAACAGCTGCCTGCTTCCCAAATGTCAGTCAGTCTCTGGCATAATTTGTTTCTAATTATTGGCAAAGAGCGAGAAAATGTCAGCCTTTTCCGAGGAGGATGAATTTCGATTGATTTCCAATTAGCACTAAAACAAAATGCAAGTGCTTTTTTGTGTGTCTGTGTGTGCGAAAGAGTGCTTTTATTGGTGTGGTAGCTAAGATCAGAGGAAACATAATGTAGCATTGCAACCCTGAAGGCACATAAACAGACCTTGAAGTTCGTAGGCGGAGCATCACAAAGCAGAGTGCTTTAAATTTTCACAGCTCTTATCATGCATTTATTGCACTAAAATACTGTACATAACTAAAGCCATCACATGCTGGAATTCAATAAATCATTAAGCACTACTGAATGATTCAAAATGCTAATTAGTGCTACAGGAACAAAACATGTGTAAATTAAATAAAATAAAGAACATCTAATGCAAAGGTAGACAGTGAATAATCTTCCCTTTAGTTTAAATTATTTAAAGCAGAGAACCACTCGGAATGAAGAGAAATTAACAAAACTTCTAATTATGGGGAAAAAGAAAATCCAGCTTAATTAGTGCACTGGCCAGTAAAATTTGCGGGAGTTGCAATTTAAAAAAAAAAAAAAAATCCTTACAAGAACCTGTACAGCTGTGTTCATCACTTCAATTATATTCACTTTCTGACACTGGAAAAAAAGGCTCAGGGCCCTGTCTTACACCTGGCGCATATATCATTTTCACCACGAATGCACCAGGCTGTGTGCCCGGGGGTGGGAGATTTGAACAAAAAAAGAGAATGAAGGCGTTTCTTATCGCATTTGCTATCTTGTACTTGGTGTAATTAAGTCAAAATGCACCTGAGTTAAGACCAGTAAAAAGATGGCTTAAACCAGACATGTCCCAAGTGCAGCCTGGGGGCCAATCGAGGCGCGATGTCAGATTTCATATGACTGGCAGCTCCTGTCTTAATATGTTTTATTTATGGCCCACCAGCAGTGTCAAACAGAATTAATAGATCATGCAGTTTCGAAATGCAGTTTCTCTTTTAACCTCATGGTGGCAGCACCCCTTGTAACACTGCCTGGCTGTGTGACTGTGTCACCCTTACCAGCTAATTTCTGCCATGGCAACAGGAGATAAAAAGAGGAAAGTTAATGTTAAGGGGCCGCGGCTTCCAGGAGAGCAAAACAAAACAAACAAACAAAAAAAATTTCACTAAAACAGAAACAGTTGTTTTCGTCTAATTCACAAAGGGACTGTTGCCGTGTAGCTATAAGGAATTCAATGTAAAGTGACATTACCAGACAAAACATTCTAATGCTCATAACAAGCTATCAGGGAGCGACTGTGCTGAAAAAATGTAATAACTTGAAGCTGTCTCGGCCTCTTCACACGGACTCGTAAGTCAAATAAAAATACACCAAAGCAAGCTACGAAGTGGCCATGGAAATTCTAAACGTGGCAAACCTTTTACCTGTTATGGTTCAAAAAGTGTCAGGAGATATGTTGGCCCTTGGGCATTTTCACATTGTCAAATCTGGGCCTCTTTGAAAAAGGTTTGGACACCCCTGGTTTAAATTCAGGCACAAACATTTGCTTGTATGAGAGAGCTGGCGCAGCTGGCCGAGGTGTGCACATTTTGTTCTCCACACGATGCAGATTATTTAAGTGTCCTTCAAACATATTTTCAATCAAAAACATGATGTAACCAGAATATAAATCAATTAATGAATAATTAATGACTTTTCACCCTTTTTTTTTTTTTTTTTTTACTGTGACCAACACATGGTTCTCGTCGAAAATGCAACCGGAAAATGACCAGTAGGCAGTCATATCAACACGAGTGTTACACTACATTTTTGTCTGTAGGTTATCTATAGAATATTTCACAGACATGAAGAGAGGACACACACACACACACACACGCACACACACACACACAGAGGACCAAGGAGGGGCAGGATTACTCCAGCATCTCTCCTCTTTTTCTTCTTCCCTCCCTCTCTCTTACTGTCTCTGTCCCTCTTTCTGATTGCATGTAAACAAATCCATGTCACAAGAAATAAAGTGTAAATACTGAAGCAAGTAAGTGAAGACTCTCTGACTCAACCAAACACACACCCATGAATTAATGAAGTGATTGTGCACAGCTGATGGGAGTATCCGAGGGGACACAGTTTCTTCTCCTGGCAGGTGGACAGGTGGAGTTTTACACCACTTGAATAAATTAAAACCTTTGTTCCTGGTGTTTGCGCCTTGCACCACAGGCAAGCGTAAGATGGGGCCCGATGTGTTGCAAAATGGCTGTGTTAAAAACTGCTGCAGTATCAGCCGTTGTCACAGTTAAGTTCTGTAGAGCATCCCGAGCTGCAAGCAGAGACACAGCTTGAACGGATTGTTGTGACTGTGTAGGCCACATATTCTGTCATGCAGCACATCTCTTTACCATTCTTGCATATCTCGTTTCGGCAAAAATGCTATGTGCTAGAAAACTCGTCTAATTGTGTGTGTGTGTGTGTGTGTCTGTCTGTGTGTGTATTCTGCATCAGATCATTTTTGTGGGTACTTCTGCATCATGTTGTTGTAGGGCACTTGCTATAAAAAGGTGCCGTTGCTGTGGCTTGTATCTCAGATGTGATGTTGCTGTTGCTTTAGTGTCAAGTACTACATTTGTGAGCCCGTTCCCAGTATCACCACCAGCCTGTACTGGCTATATTGTGATGCTGAAAAGGTTTTTCTCAAGGTTTAGATTTAGTGCATTTAATGCAGTAGAACATAGGAAAATGTGTATGTATTGCTCTTTTCCCTGGGCAGCCTGTACCTTCGACCCGATGAGAGAAGACGGGATGGTCCGAGTTGGCTGAAATTGACCTTGCCTTCCTCACAATTTGTGTGTTTAGGAAATCTGACAAGGAGAGCTACTGAGTGCCGATTATCTTACTGGCTGTTTTTACAACATTGGAGAGGCATTTTTTTTGTTGTTGTTACCATACTAAGAGATAAAAGAAAAGGTTAAAATGGACTCAAAACAGATTTGTAGAATAAAACCATCAGTGTCTTGTCTATATTAAAAGTTTTCCATCTTCCCAGAAAGTAGAGTCTCTGCAGGTCCTTCTTGCAGATTGTAGTTGTGTTCAGGTCAAGATATGAGGTCTTATCCAAGACTGTTCCCAGGTACTCATAACAATCCACATTCTCTTTAAAACTGTTGAAGATTAAATGGGAGTTGATAATAAATCAGAGACAATGTCGTCCTCTCTGGCGGTAACAATACTCACAGCTGCCATGGTGGAGCGAACCAACAGGAGCTAGCTAGCCGGTTTGTTGGTTTGTGATCCATGTCCCGCACAGCGGGCAGAACTTGTCCTAAAGTTAGCGATAACAAAGCCCACCCATTTAGAGGGAAGATACCATTGGTCAATTTTACTGGCATTTGAAATCAGTTTCTCACCTAATTACTATACTGGGCCCTTTGTGAAAGTGTAGTGGGCCCACCCTGTACACAGCTGTATAGCATTTTCTTCCAAACAAGTGTTTAGTCAGCACAATTCTGACAAGGTGTCAAAGGTGCTCCTTTCATTTAAGCAAGGCAAAGCAAGAGCCAAGAGCCAAAATAACTACAGATCAAATGAACTTGTGTATGTACCTTATTAAATAGGCCATAAACAGTCATGTTTTAAGCCCTGACTGTAGCAGACCCCTGGTATGAAGCTTGTTCCACAGGTGGACAGAATAAAAACTGAAAACTGCTTCACTGTGCTTCATTTTGATCCTTGGAACACTGAGTTAAGCTGTTCCAGAGGACCAGAAAGGACTGGATGCTTCATGGGGCACAAGTAAATCAGAGATGTATTTAGGCCCAAGACCGAGAGCAAAGCCTGAGAATAGTTTCTAACTTTTCAAAGTGTGTGTTTATTTCAATCAAACCAAAGTTGATTGCTGTATAGGCCTATACAGTAGCTGTTAGAGGGGAGGGGTGCCCTGACAATTCATGACAATAAATGACACAATATGAAACCTTCCATGTGCATGCTCCGGGAAAAAGAGAGAGGAAAAAAAGAAAACAAATTTAATCAAGCCACAAATAAAATTGCCAGAGAGATTAGGCTAGTTGTGAGAGTTGATGTACGCTAGTGATGCACACGTCGTGGTTTTTAATGCCCATACAGGCCCAACCTGTTACGAAAGCCAACCGGAACCGCCAAACCCCTTAAAATATCTTCTGATAGACAACCCATACCTGACCCAAGCAACTGCAAAAAACAAAACAAAACAAACAAACAAAAAACATTATGCCATTTATAAGCTCAATTATAGATATCCTGGGGAATAAGAAAAAGAGCAAGACTCAAGTGGGTGCTGATCCCTCTGCTGGGAGCTCAGGTATATCGAGTATAGACCACTGTCTCTCGTTTCTCTAAACAAATCTCTAAATAAAGAGCTAAATAAAACGACTTGTTCCGAAGGGTGGTATTAATTGTAGAATAGGCTGCAGCAGTGAAAGACATATGGCGCCGATGATGAAACAAAAGCTAGGAATGGCACTTGGGGGGAAAAAAAAAAAACTTAGAGTGAATTTGTCATGATAATAAATCTGTGTGTGAGTGTGGCAGATGTTTGAGAGTGTGTATCATTGGACAGAGAGAGTGACAGAAGGAGGGAAAAGGTGACAAGAGGACTAGTTCACACATTCTGTAAGTTATAGGTAACTTACACTGAACACTCAATGTTTACTGTCAATGAATCATGTTAATTTCTTGAAAGCTGAACCACAACCACCCAGCCCACGGGTCCCCTCCCGGTGCCACAGGTTATAGGTCGATATGATAAATTAATACTCAAGAGAAAAGAAAACATATCAGCATATTAAAATCATTTATTGTGCTCCAGAAGAGTAATTACTATTTAACCAGAAAGAAAGACAAGTGACAAATAATCTACATTACAAATGCCAGACCAGCTCACATCGTGCCCCCTGTTTCACATGGCATTGAAAGAACAAATCCACCTTTAGTTTTCAGACTGCTCGCAAAAACCTCTCAGGATGAATCTGAAGGTTTTGTTGTTGTTTCTGCTGCGATTTGAGGTTAGAAAATGGCACGTTGCATTACATTCATTCGCAGTGCTTGTTCTTCCCCTCCCTGTCTGTCCCGCACGCTGACTGTTGACGGTCAGGGCAGATTTACACTGGAACAAAAGTGAGGCGTCCCCCTAGAACAGGGATTCTTAAGCGTCTTCAGTCCCAAACTGTGTGGATTCATAGTAACTCTGCTAGACTGGCTCATGAAAACATATTGGTGTTGGGATTCAACAGAAATGACTGAAGAAATGCTACCTGGATAGGTTTAAAGTTCTCCTCTTTGAATGATTGACACACGGTTGTCAAAGGAAAGTGACATCAGATGGTGTCTCCCAAAATACATCTGTCATTTGGATGTAAACAGTGTCGTTTCTATATGAGCACTTCTACAAGCACACAGCCAATAAATCCATATTCAAGTCTTATTCAGGACAAGCCAGATAGACACATAAAATAAACACAATATTAAAATCTTAACACAGCAAAAGAAATTAATCACATTGTAAAAATAAACATATGATACAAGCCTCAGTGTTTGACAATAGAGAATAGTTTTAACTTAATAAGTGAACAACACAAGCAAATGAATTCCATGTAAATGCACTCAATAGGGACTGACATATATTTCAGAAGAGAATGTGTTTTCAAATGTACAACTATGACGTGGTGTTAATTTGAAAAAAAAAAAAAAGTTGATGACTTTTAAAAGTTTATATGCACAGGTGAACTTCAACAGAAACAGTATGTAAGATGCAATGCAGCTTGAGCTTCTTTTCATATTTTCGTTGACTTGCTCAACTATCCAGTCATGTTGTATTGTTATGAGCTTAAGTTGCCCTACCTTTAAAAGGAGCCTTAAAAAGAGTTTCAGCGAGCTTTCTGTGTCTTATGATAGTTTGATAGTTTGAATTGAGGACAATTTTGTCACATAAAGCCTGATGTATGCTTCTGCGTTCAGTCTACACTGCCTCCACGTATGTGCACATCCCACGCTGTTTGCCGTGCATCTCCCCAGAAATGTGACTGCACGTCGCAGTGACGTGGACAGCAATGACTGTAATTGGTCTGACTGGTAGATCTGCATTTCAACGAAGTAAACTTCCAGGAAGTAAACGCAGTGACATTTAACTTTCGACCTAACTGCAGAGCAACGTG
This sequence comes from Naso thynnoides, assembly GCA_029783665.1. NCBI lineage: Eukaryota > Metazoa > Chordata > Actinopteri > Acanthuriformes > Acanthuridae > Naso > Naso thynnoides. Next base: position 2,128,993 of record JAQLOL010000020.1, on the reverse strand, counting down.
GACATGCTGACGCGCAAGTATAAATGCTTTCAACGGCGTAGGCCACTCGCGTAACTTACTGCGTTGGCTCTGCCTGCGGCCGATGCAGAAGCATAAATCAGGCTTAAGGCACCCGCAGGGTGGCAGGGGGCCGGAGTAAATCCCAGCTGACATTAGGCAAGCGATGGGCTACACCCTGAAAAGGTCACCAGTTCTTCACAGGGCAGACACTTAAAACCACTGCAAACCACTGAAGCTCACGTTCAGGTAGTCATCAAGGAGAGAACCAGGGAGGACATGCAGCCTCCACACAGAGAGACCCAGGCCGACCAGCAGGTTGGTACCCAGAACGAGCACTAACCACTGCAGCACCGTGCCGCCCCAAGTTCCACATGAATCTAATCAAAAGAATTCTGCTCCAAATGACATCAGTAATAAAGTTAAGGGTTCTGTTTATGGAGGAAAATAATTATAATGAGATGCACATTTTGATCTGTTCTGTTGTAAGCCATCAGCAGAAACTTCCAATAAATCCACACTTTCCTGTATGAAAGTGTGTACATGTGTTATCTGGGATAACATGTACATAACATGTAAAAAGTGAGTGTTAACTGCTGCTTCTTTGAATAACAGTAATATCACCGCTTGACACTGTCAAATTAATATTCCTTTCCAGTTTGGATTTACTTATTATAAACTGTCAGTTAGTCCTGTTAGTCCTAGCCCTTACTCAAAAGCAGCTTTTTGTTTTGTTTTGTTTTTAATTTGTAATTTACCACAAGTGTGAGCTGAGGTTTTTAAAACATCAACATTCAAGGTACCCTGTGGAGTTTTTGACCTCTAGTGGTGCCGCTGAGCAATGTTTTAATGTGAAAAGTCTACCAGAACATCCATACCAACGCAATTGCACCTCAACAGCATGAGGGTAGCATGACCGATCTCTCAGACTTTGGCAGGGAGAGGACTGCATATTTGCAGACACATGGGGAAGGTAATGCAAAATAAAAAAAAAAACTCACAATGTACCAATGATAGAGGACAGGATGAAGGAGGGAAGGCTGAGGATCGTGATGCAGGTTTCCAAACACTCAAAAAAGAAAAAAAAAAGCAAATATTTTATGAGGTAGGCAATGCATTTGATATGTTTGTTAGGCTGTGGCAAAGTTCTGTTTTTGTTTTTTTAAGGAAACATTGCATTAACCTTATCATGACAACTTCACAGGGCACCTTTAGTATCCAACTGAAAGACATGTAAGTAAAAAAAAAAGAAGAAAGAGCTGAGGAGACATTAAGCCAGATGATGCATTACATGTAGCCTTAGCCAGTTATCACAAACAGGTGAGAGGTTATGGTGAAAGGGTTAAAAAAAAACCAAAAACAAAACAACTTGTTATGAGAAGCTGGTCCTACAATATGGCTGTCAGCGAGCACATTAATACTGTTGAAATGTCTGAATGGCTCCATCAGATGCCTCATTTTAGATTTGCTGTGCATGACCGCACCTGATCAGTGTCTGAAGAAGTTGGATAATGTATTTCTTTGCGAAATATGTTTCATTTCTGGTTGTAGCAGTCGTGTGCACCACTGTACTCTGTACACCACTGCAAATTGTCCATCCTTATCCATCCGCAGACTTCCTCCCCGGTTAACTTTCATATATAAATCTCTCCTTGGCCTGGTTCCTCCCTGTCTGTGTTTATATTTGTGAAAGAAACCTAAATCAATATGGACTGCCCTCTTAGGATATCTTATAACTGTCAGTCCCTAGAGTTAGAACTGAATTAGGCAAAAAAAGCCTTTCAATATGCTGCTCCCTCATGTTGGAATGATGTACAGAAGGACTTGCAAGCGTCTGATTTGGTAACTCAGGGGAAATTCAAGTCTATTTTAAAACAGGGAGAGTGTAGCTTTCTCGGTCACTGTAATTGCTCTTAATTTCCCATTTGATTTTTTAAAATTTTATTAATATAACATTTTGAACATTGTAAAGGGAGACAAATGTTTGTTGTTAAGTTTTAGTGCATGTAACCGGCAAGTGTGCTGTCCACTTTAGTGTGCATTTACTGTATTTTGCACATGTATCGTTTGTGTTTGTTGTTGTAGCAACGTTTTATGCTGCCCCTCTTGGCCAGGTCACTCTTGAAAAGAAAAAAAAATCAATCTCAGTGAGTTTTTCTTACCTGGTTAAATGAAGAACATTGACTTATTTTAAGGGCTTTTCGGGATGCTCAAATGTACACACATACTTAGTGCCTATTTTTGTGCCCACAAAAATAGTTACATATTCTTCTGCACTGACTCTAGTAGCCTGTTATGCAAGTAATTAACTTACATGTTATCTATCACTGTTTGCAGTTGGCAAGTCACTGACAGCTAATGCTTCAGTCTCATTGGAGGTGCTAAGTCTTCTCCCAGTGGTCAGCGAGTGGTTCCGCCCAGTCTTTCCTCTTTTTTTTTTTTTTTTTTTTTTTTTT
>JAQLOL010000020.1:2102937-2120542 GCA_029783665.1 Naso thynnoides | reverse complement strand
AAAAAAACTGATGAGAACAGAGTGTTCAGAGCCATTAGAAACAGCCCACAGGGATTACTACTACATATCCTTACCTCATGATTTCATACTTTGGCATCATTTAAAACTGCAATTCGACTTTGTAAAAACATTTATAGGTTGAAAGAGACAGAAAAGCATAATATGTCCCCTTTAATTGAATGTGAGCCCTATCCTCAAAACTGTGTATTTCATTTTATTCCATTATCATCAGTACTCAGTGCTGAAAGTGCTAAACAGAAACTTCATTCACTAATGTCACTGTACCTTGTTGGCACGGTAATGCTCTTTGACCCGAGGCTTGAGGCCAATGTGCAGGTAGAGCTGATCCTTCTGGTTGTAGCGTGTCCATGCCACCTCCTCAAAGCGATTGGGCTTGGTATGGATGAACTTGGTGTCCTGGGGTACAGGCTGGTTTGGGTCACTAACAAAGGAAAGTAAACAAGGAAATAATTCCCAATTCAAAATTCAGAGATAATAACTAAGTCACCTTGTGTGTGTTCACTTTAGAGGACAAGAAGAACTAAAGTTATACTAAACATGTAGTGGACCTTTGGAGATATAACTATTAAAATTTTATTTTTGACCTAAATGTAGCATCTCCCTCAGGCTAATCAGTGTAATTATACACACAAATGCAGTGATGAGATGCAGCCCCAGGTTTCATCAACATTAATCAACAAAGTCTAAGATATCACACCTGATAAAATCAACAAAAGGTCAAAAAGGGCACCTTTGCTCACAGATGATTAGTCCTCGAAAGAGTCTGAATGAATGAAAAGGTCTTCAGAGAGCTAATACTCAAGGTTTTCCTAATTTGAAGTAGTATTCAAATGCTAAAAACATTAGCATGTTTAGCATGATTTCTTTTTTAATTACAAATGTCTCTTTTGTATAAATGTGTTTGAAAATCATTTATAAATAAAAAGAAGCTTCCAGCCAATGAATATGTGGCATAAAGACAAAGTTAAACCAGGCTGATTATACCATGGTTACTATAAGCAGAACTAAGTATAAGCAAAACTTAGCCACCGTTGTATTCCTTTGTATCACATACTATTGGTTAACATTAGAATTAAGACATAATAGCGCAAAACTTAATTAAACTACCCTGTATGCTGGTTCAGTAACCCCAGATGAACTCAAAAGTATTCAGTATTTACAGAAAAGCTTACAGAGCACGCTCCATATCGGATCCTTTGTTAAATAGAGCCACTTACACTTAATCTGAGCAGAACAGAGATAGCCATGTGAACTATGGAAGCTCATTCAGACCCACTGAGCGCCCCATTGTCTGAGAGCGGCATATGGAGCCAGCCAGACCTCATCAGGAACACGCTTAACCATTCAAATTGGTGGCATAAATCTCCTAGGTACCGGGCATTCCACGTCAATTTGGGGTTATATATGTAGATCATTAGTGCCTTTGTGTTACCCTCAGGGCCACTGGGCAGTGTGCAGAGAAGCCAATGTCCCCCCATTACACCCTTGAAAAACAATTACCGCCATGACTATATGCTGAAAGGCAACGTAAGACAGAAGGAGGAGGAAAAGGATCTTCATTTTGTCCCATTGTGAATGCCATTCTTCAGGCGACGACCATTAATTAAGAATGTACTTAAAGATATGTAGGCTATATCGACATAGAATACAAATTACACTGAACAGTCTATAAAACACAGTGCACTTTTCACCACTCCTGGTTCTCAAATGTAGGTTAATATTAGTGCAAATAAGATGAAATTACCAATGAGTTTGTGGTCTTGTAATGTTAACTGCATGTTGATGTGATGTGAGGTGCTGTGAAAGGGACTGCCGTCCAAATGTCCACCACAAAGTATTTGAATAGCTGTTTGGCCAACCTTTGACAGAACTATGTTATGTATAGAAACATGCTGAACCTCGTAGAAAAGGGGACTCAAGTTACAATGACTGGATGGATGATTTGTAGAAGTACAAACATAATGCAATCACTTTTATCAGAATCACAGCATCGACTTTGATTTTCACATTTTATATCATTTGGTGGTGCAACTTAAGGATAATTTTTTTCAGATGTTCATTTGTGTGGCATGGTTCCATTTGGACAACATCTCATATGTAAGTGTTTTCTTATGCTTTATGAGAAAAAGGAAGTTTCTGTGTAGTTATACAACAGAGGTGAATAATGTCTTAATGCTGAGGTCAGACTACACGATATCAGCCCATTAACAGCCAGACTGGGAAGACGTAGGGTGTCAGATTGGTTTGGAAATGATCAATGAGCATCAAGCGTGACAATCGATCATTTCATCTCGCGTAGTGTGTCATAATGGACGACAAGCGATGCGGCATCTAGGACACCTCACGACCTCACAACAGAAAGACTAGCATGTTTGATTTTTTAGTTTACCTCCCACGACGACTTGTCAGTAGCAGTAATCAGTGGCGAGCGCTTCCTTGCCGGTGACGTCACGCACATCGTGATCCGCAAACGATGATTGATCGGGGAGCAGCGTGTTGTCTGTCATGTCTCTCGGCTATGACACGGCAAGAATTTATGACCCTTTAATCGCCTAATCTGACACAGTGAACATTTTAACAGACAAAAATATCATGTAGTCTGACCCCAGCATTAGATCTTTCATTTTTTTTACCATAAACATGTGTGCTAGTTTTTTCCATCCTAACTTTCTTTGTCCTCATTCAGCATGTTTACATGTACTTGAGAAACCAGGTTACTTAGAGAAACCTACCATATTCAGTGTGCACTGCAGGGCAGCTTAGTAATCAGACTCTTCCCACCTAACCCGATTTTGAACCAAGGCTTTCTTATTTTAATTTCTAAGAGAAGACGTTGCGTAAGGTTCTTTATTGGGTGAGTATGTCTGTGTTAAAGCAGACTGACAGCATGATGAGACGAGGACTGACAGGCAGACGTGGTTGAGTTTTTTTAGTGCATTAAAATGTTTGAATTTAAAATTAGTCACATACTGAAACACTGTGGCGTTGGTTCCCTGTTGTTCCAATCTGAGCCTCCAAAGCAGGTAGTAATTGCGTAAATTGGTGTCTGTGTAAAAAGTTGATTCAGCATACTGCCACCAGGATGTTACTTTTTGATGACGTGTTAAGGGTGCAACACACTCATGGGTGATTTAAAAGGCTAGAAACAGTTCAAGCTAAACTAAGAGAGAAGAAGAACAGCAACTGAAAATGTCAGCAGCTTGGGGAGGTAACAGTATCCAGGGTGCTTCTTGTGTGAAAGAAAATGTTGTAAAACAGGCCAATGTCATCGCCACATGCTGCCTTTGTTATTGTTCAGAAAGCACTGCCCAAAGCATGTGTTATATGTCACTGTAACCGCCGAGGCTGTTGTATGCTTCCTATGTTCTGCAATGTTGGTATGCTACATAAAATCCCACAACAGGATGGCAGTTTGCCAGCATTATTTGGTTAAGTCTTAATAAATCTGTGTGAAGGGGGGACTCTGTCTAGGCGCTGTAGTGCGATCTTGTGTTTACAAAAAGCCTTTTGTTATGCACATGTGCATTTGCTAATAGCTGATTAGAAAGCAGGTTTCAGTAGCCCCCTACCCTGGTTACAGAAAACAAGTTTCTTGCGTTCATAAAATTTAACCCCAAAAGATGTGTGAACGTGGTCTTAAGTTCCAACTTGCTCTAAAACCATTGATAAAGCAAGAATGTTACTCCTGCCATGACATGAAAGGGTTGTTAACACTAGAACGGCCATGACAGTCTTTTTGACCATTTTCACATTTATATGTCATAAAACTTTGGTGAAAATAAAAAAAATACGGTGCTGCTGGTTCCTGATTTTTTTCTGAAAATATCTGTGTTTTCGTTTTAAATGTTATTTATACAAACTGCACTAAAGGCAGCGACAATATGATCATTTCTGCCTATTTTGGCCACAGGTGGTCAACCCCCAAAGATGTGTGAACGTGTTAAGGGTGCACCTGGCCACAGGTGGTCAAAATAACCTCGCAGCTTTTGACACGGTTAAACTTATACATTTTTGTGCTGTGGCAGCTGCATCTTGGTTGCGTGGCAACCATCATTGTCTCTGTCAAAAGTAAAACTTTGAGAGCCACCATGAGTTCCATTTACAGAAGCAATTTTTGTCCCTCAGCGCAGCGGAGCAGAGCTCATCTGCATCAGCCGGGAGCGAATCTGGATGATCTGTCTCCGTTAAATTGATACATTTGGATGAAAGTAGATGTTTCTTCTGCCTCCTCAGCATCACTTCAGGTGTTATTTATCTATTTTTTTAAAAGCTATCCTAACACATTTAATGCATTACTCTCTTTATTGGGTATTTATCATGAGAGATAATAGAATTATGGAATCTGGTGGTCAAAATCACCACTCAAGGCCTTTCTGGTAAGATTGGAATTCTGGCCCTTCTAGTGTTGAGACAGCTTTTTCTCTGCTTTTTTTCCTCTTTTTTTTTTTTTTTTTGATAGTGACAGCTGAAGAGAGGCAGGAGGGAGGTGGGAGAAATGGGGGGGTGATACACAGTAGAAGGTGTATCAAGCACTTCAGGAGCTGAGCCACAGGGGCGCCCCAGTCACATGAAAGGGATTAACCATTATTAACAACACAATACAATTATTTGGAACTCATAGCTGTGTTCATACTTCCATCTTGAGTTGAGGCTTTTTCAGTTTGTGGCCTTACTACCAAAACATTGCCTATCATAATAGCTTACAGTACATTTGAATCAGTTTGAGGGCTTTCTATAAGTGTGAAGGGAGTGCGACGTATTGGCCCGAAGGATCCATGTTTATTGTGTCATCATACCCTGTCTTGGCAAAGTTTGTCCAGTAGGTCATGACCACGGCACTGAGCATCACGTCGTTCTTGGAGAAGTTGCAGGGAAACAGCTCTGTTGGTCCAATCATTGGCAGGCCAAACACATAAGGGATCTCATCTCCATGTGCTGCGTCTGCCCACGGTGGTACCTAATGAGCAACAGATGAATGGAATCAGATCTGTATTATTACATTTATGTGACAGATGCAGGACATTGAAAGGGATTATCTTTGCTGCTGATACAATAAATAGACACACACACACACGCACGGAGCAAAGAAGCTGGGAAACAACATCTTTTGAGAGAGAAAAGGAGGCATTAGATAAATTCTTACTGCTATTTTGCTGTGCATATCTGGCCCTTTATTAAGTGTATTCTGAGATAGACAAAATGAGAAATAAAGGGACGGAACGGGGAGCTTTGAGCTGAATGTGAAACCAAAATGTTGAAGTATCACATACACTTAATCATATCTGTTGAATGAGAAACGTGATAATAAAAATGGTGGGATTTTTTCTCTACTCCTCACTTTCTGTCAGGACTGCATCATTATTTAGAGCGGATTAAGTATAAGTTGAATACAACATACAGTAAGAATAAAACACGGACTAAGGAATTGGAAAGCTCAAACTCAAAAAAGTGTCACTTCTCCAGCCAAATTCTAGGAGCTACGATGTAATCTGAAAAAAATAATCCACCCTTGATTTATGCCACAGTGGAATGCTGTCTCTTCGTACTAAAAGGCAATTTAGCTTCATGTCACAAAGCAATTAATAGCAGTGCTCTAAAACAATCAGAGGCTGATTTCTTCGCACAAAATCAATAGGTTTCTCTGTGACATAATCAAAACCTTCTCTAAAACTTTGTGTGGAGGCTGCCTGCTTTTCAGTAACGTTCTGTTCATTTAAAACCTCAAGCTGTGTTGACTGAAAAACTATTCAGAGGTGATGCAATTGCAAAGTTAACAGAAAGACACGAATCGGTGCAAAAAAACATGCCAGTTTTCATCTAGATGGTGCAAGTTGAGACAAAGCTAAACATATTTACAATTCACACTTCACCTTAGTCATGAACAGAAACAACTTGTGCAGAGAAACATGACAGGATGAACTAGAGAAAGTTCTAAGATCAGTCAGTACAGTTACAAATACAAACACTGTCCTCACACAGAGTTGGTACAATATGAATAACCACTGTTGGGGCAAGCTTCATGGAAAATGTATTGAGCTTAGCTACCAGTCACTCTACACTAAAATAAAGCTTTACAACACTGAAGCCATCCCCAGAGAAAAGCATCAAGTTAAGCTTAGAGAAAATAGTCAACCAAACAAACATTTAGGCAAAAATGTTGTCAGTTGAAATGTGTAATATAAAATAACATAAAGCCTCTTTCAATGAAATCTGCTCCTTCCTGTCTCTCTCGTGCGTCGTTCTTGTGCATGTCTCACTCCTGTCCGTTAGTTGTGCTTTCCTTAACGAGCACGGCAAAACACGTGAGTGACGCGTCAGGAAGCGCAATGTAGCCAATCAGTGGGGTGGGTCTTACCAAGAAAAGCTAATAACAAAGCAGTGAGCAGAATAATAATAATAATAATAATAATAATAATAATAATAATAATAATAAAAGATCTGTATGTAATGTCATTCAAAGTGCTTTGTACTTTTACAAAGTGCTTGTATTTTTGTATCTATCCAGACCTCCACAGAGAAAAAGGTCAGCTGCACTTCAGAGCTTTTCCTGGGAAAAATATAGCTTTCTGTCATGTAGCTTTTGTGGACGCTACTGTGCTACATGGTAAACAAGTCAACTTCGCTACTGAAAAGCTATTTGACTCAAAAAGTGAATACCTGTCGCAACACCTCCATCCAACACTGTTAATAATTAACATTAAATGCTACAATTACTACCGATTAGCACCTTTAAACATAAAATTGACTCTTTACAATCTTTCTGTTTGATCTTTGATAATGGTTTTATGTGGATTTGTCTCTGCTTTACCCAGGGAAACAACAAGACAGAGGTAAAAGAAATAAAAAACATAAAGTAGATGCAATTATCCAGACAGTCAAAGACCCACCTGTTCTGTCTGACAATGGTGGTAGAAGGCATAAAAGTATGTGGGTGACCCAAAGCTGGAGTGCAGGTCAGCTGTGGCAACGGCTGGTGCCACCCACTGGTGATCAGTGAAAAGGGCCAGCAGGGTCTTCCGGCGGGTCTCCGGGTTGTGCCTGTCTGCCCAGTCTGTGTACATGAACTTGATGGTCTCTCTGAGGATGTCTTTACCCTCTGGGTAGCCATAGAGGTCATCCACAAAGCTTGACACGGCGTAGTCAAAGTCATTGGCCTGAACACCGTTTTCATTGTCCACAATAAGCTCCACAAACTTAAGGCCCTCACCCTGGTTTACTCCCAGCATAATATCGTAGTTGAGAAACTCCCCTAGAAAATACAGTACAGAAGACTGTTAGGAAGAACAAATCTAATAGTTCATAGTCGGACATTGCTAGCGCTTCATAAAAGTGAACTATTACCTTGCTCCATGAGTATCTGAGGGTCATCAGGTATAACATCTCCATCAATCACAGGCCCAAAGGCGATATGGTAGCGGGCTGGCTGGATGTCTTGATCTACCAGCTCCTTGTAATGTTTTCTCTGAAGGCACACCACAAGCTCTACTGTGTCCTCCAGGTTACAGCCCACCTTACGGGCCAGCATCCGGGCATACTTAGCTGGCTGAAAACTGACGGCCCAGCTGGACAGAGCTGTGCCACTCTGGGCAATGGCCCTCTGGAACAGGCCTGGAGATGAAAGCAAAAAGAAACAAAGATGAAAGAAGGAAATTAATTACAATTTGTAGCTCTGTTTAATATCAGGAAAAAACAAACATTAACTGAGGGCATCACAGATCCAGATGCTGACACAGCTGCAGCTAAACAAAAAGGGAAAGGGATGAGAATCGGGGAGGAGACTGAGATGAAGTAAAGTGACGTTTAAGAACTAAAATTCCCTCTGGAGGCATGTGGGCCAAACGTTTTGTCTTCCCTGAATGAAAATATAGGTTACAGTTACATTTCTTTTTTCTTTTTTTTTTGAAAAGTCTGCTTAGTTCAAAGGTGAATCTGGTGATATCCTATATACAGTACACTCATCAATAAGTCACCATTATGCTGAGAAAACATGTTCTTTAATAACTATCCCAACAGCAAACTTTACTTTGAGTCCCACATACACAACCTGCACGCCAGCAGTGACATCACAGATGGAGACAGTCGAAGGCCTAAGCAGGCCCGTTTTTTTAACAGTCTTACTTGCTCTTAGGAGCCGAGGTTAATCACACATTTGTCACTGTTATAATTATATAATTTCTCCACAGAAAAGGTTACAAAAAAACAAACAAACAAAAAAAAGCATTGGTAAATAATGTTAATATTGCTATAAACCATGTAAACATGGTGTCATTTCTTTATTTCTCCCCTTTGTTTACTTTTGGCATAGTAGTTTATCTGATCACTTTAAACGTCAAAATGATAATTATGATATAAACAAACCAAACAACAATTTCCAGCAAGCCAGTGTCTTTCCAAAATATGACACAGGCCCTCCCTTGATAATTATTTGTGTAAACAACACCTACTTAGATTTTGAAAAACACATTCAAGGATTGGGCAGTTTTCTAATTTCTGTTCAATGATCACAAATTTTACTACCTGCTCTTTAATTCTTCTACCTTTTGTTTGTTTGTTTCTTTTTTTTTTTTTAAGAAAATGTCTGTTACAGGTCAAACAGACCAATTCAGACTGAAATGTGTCAGTTTTCCTCTGTAAAAAATCGGTAACATTGGTATTGTCATTCGCACAGTCAGAATGAACAGAACAATGTAATAAAAGGGCCACACAACCTGTACAGTTGGTTAAACAATCTTGTCCAAGTTCACTGCCAGCTGTAGATGTATGCGTACTAATTATAATTTAGCATTTTAAGTCAAAATTATCCTGATCCCATTTTTAGTTAATTTCACTTTTTGTTGTTTATTTTTTATGTTTTTATTTATCTGACCTTATTTGGTCCTTGTGCTAATCTAACACACTAGTTTCCCCTGCGGTAATCACTAAAATAACCAGAAATGATCAAAAACAGCAAGCAGGCAGAAAACATGCTAACTGCAGTGATGACTAGTTGTCAACATTGGAGCTCAAGGTTGTGCTCAGCCCCTGCCTGACATGGACAGAACTGTGAAATTTTTGGACAACACCACCATGATTAATTTAAAACAACTATCAGAATTCATATCTGCAGGAGATCAACAATCTTGCGAAGTGGTGCAACAACCAACTGCTCAATATTAGCAAAAGCAAGAAGCTGATTGTTGATTTTTAAGAGAAGGAGTCAAAGACACTCATGAGCTGAGACGGAGCAGGGGAACCATTTAACGTAATAGGAAATTACATGACAGAAAACCTGTCAAGGACATCACAAATCTCCTCTGGTAACAAAAACAACAACTCAGAAATAAGGTGAAACCCGAAAACTTTTTTTTTTTTTTTCCAAGGTTCTTTGTGTCTCTGGGACGCAGCTTCAAAATCCCATGGTCTTTCCAAGGGACGTCACTGGTTTCAGGAAGGAACCGGTGACGTCGGGAAAGGAAGTCAAAATGTTCTGAGAGGAGGGCTAACAAAATATGATTTTCTTTTAAATTTTTTTCTAAAGATGTTTCCGAGCAAGATATAAAATCTAACAAGCAAATCCAAAGTCAAAATGAACATTTCTTTCGTGTTTCAAACATAAAATACAAACACACAAATCCAGTCCATATTCATTTGAATTACCTCTAATTTAAATTTGTAATCTAAGTTGGAGTATCAGCAATAAAAATGAGAATTTTGGAATGAACACCCCCCCACAAGTATGGCTCTCTTGTCATTCATTAATGTTCATGCACTTGCATCCATACTCTTTCACATACAGTACACTTGAAATAGTGAACTTTGGGTTGGAAGAGCTGCAGTTTTACAGGCATCTTGTTCAAAAGAGGGAAAAGCTTTGTCGGTGGTGAGTCTTCAGATTTCCGTTTGGTTAGAATGCATTTCTTAATTGCCGTGCTGGCAAGTTAAAAAAAAAGTTTCTAATTGATTCTATTAACACAGCTAAATTCCTCAAATATTCAAAGTTTTGGGTCCTGCACTATTCTGTATCCTGTTATGTTTGAAGTTAATGCTGTGTTATGTTTCCAAAATGAATCTATCATAGGACAATTCCAAAATGTGTGAAGATCTCCTTTGGTTATTTTACATCTCTGACACATAGGAGATATGTTTCTATACAAATCAACAACCTTTTTTTTTTCTATTCCACTTTTGTAGTGTTCTGTCTGCAATATGGTTTGAGGCTTACGTTGCCTCATAAGGGAGTCTTCCTGAGAGAGGAACTTTCTGGATCTAGAAGTGAGTGAGATTCTGACCAAGCACTGAATGTTGTGAGTATTTGTCCGTGAGAGTGGCTAAACTTTTCTTGGTGTCTACAAAACAAATAGTACCTAAAGGAGTATTATTGATCTCATGCTGTTCTGTTGAGACCCACCTAACCTCACTTCAGTCTGCATGACACCAAATCCAAAGTGGGCAGAACTGAGCTGCAAAAAATTTTGATTTTTTATGCAGTTTTTAGAAAAATACAAAATAATACCAGTTTAAAGACTCTGTGTGTGTGTGTGTGTGTGTGTGTGTGTGTGTGTGTGTGTGTGTGTGTGTGTGCTCTGTCAGATAATCTGAATCTCTTTCATTCCTATACCGAACGTGGTAACTGATTCTGTACTTGAAAGTGCATTCATAATTGCTAGCATATTTTAATTTTATTCCCCTCTTTGCTCTGATCAGATGAAACCCAGTGAAAGTTCGTATTTTTCAATTCTGTTTCTAGATTTTTCTTTCTCTCTGACTTTTAAATGTAAAATTTTAAAGAACTTCACACAGACGGCACCCTGTTTGCTGCTCCCAAAGAACCTAACCTTATTCTGTTGGAATGATAAGTCAGCACACGTTGTGATGTTTATGTTGCTATTTCTGGGTAGAAAAAAACAAAAGCCGATAGAGCAAAGTGACCTGCAGGGCACTACTTTGCATCCCCAATAGGTTTGTGTCTATTGTATATACAGTACTGTATGTATCTACCTGCCTTCAAATGAGTCAGAGTGTGTTCACACGAGGCATGCTTGGAGGACTTTATGTCAGTGTTTTTTGTTTCGATTTGTTTTGCCAGTTGAAAACGTGTTTTTAACTCTTATTTTCTCACTGCCATGTTGTCAAATGCAGGAAAAGCAGCTCCTACATGAGAATAAAAAAGCTCATAAAAACACACAGCAGAAACAAATACATATTAAAACAGCATCTGAAAAGACAGACTGTCAGAGGTGTTGAGTTTCCTCTGCATCAAGCACTCACGGGGATGCACATGGATAACTGCGTGCACACTTAAATGTACATAAAGCTCATGCGTGAAATCCCTGGAGATTTTTACCTTTGGTGGAGTTGCTCCAGCGGTTGCCCTCCGAGTAGTGCGACAGCGTAAGGAGGTTGACACACGAAGCTCCGGCACCTGAACCAAACACAGTGATACGTAACGGGTCGCCGCCGAAGGCTGCAATGTTCTCACTGGTCCAACGCAGAGCCTGGATCTGGTCCAACAAGCCGTAATTCCCTTTGGCTGCCTGGTCACCCGTACTCAGGAACCCTAAACAAGACGACAAAGAACAGAGGAACCGTTGGTGTTATCCTGCTTTTTGATTTTATTATTTTAAATGTTTTAAGCAGGAGGGTTCACAACATTGATTATCATGCATGGGAAACGATTTGCTTATAAATATGCATTGATTTTTCATTACTTAATCAAGAGAAGTTGTAATTATGTAGGTAAAAACTGCTCCAAAGAACAAATTATTGTCAAAGAGATTGTTTTGAGAAATAGCACATTACTGTTTTTGTTTGGCAAAAAGCCTGGGACAACTTGATAAAGTTAAAAAAAAACTATTGATTTGAGATAAAATAAACAATTGAAGTATAAAAGAACAGCTATTACAAGTAAACTTGTCAAACTCAATTTAATTTTTTATTTATTTGATTTATTTATTTTTTAGCCTCATAAAGAAAGTAAAAGTAAAAAGAGTAAGACAAGAAATTAAGGCTTACAAGAGGACAGGGCAGAGGAGAGTAGTTAAAGTCTGGGATCATGTGACATAAAAAACAGCTTAACCCTCTTCTATCCATAATTTTGTTATTTTAAAAATACTCAATCAGAAGCACGACCCCATGAGTTATTGATTTTGCCCTTACATTTTTAACACGTGGTCATCTTGAACAGATGAGAGACAATCAGACAGAGAGGAAAACTCGACAGGAATCTTTGAACAGAGACACATAAGAGCACCGTCTGTGACAATTTAAAGAATTTCTGTTATATGGGGAAAAGTCTGTTTACACTCACAGCATTGCAGTTACTTATCCCTAATAAAACTGAAAGGGCAGATCAGCAGGAAGACATGTATTTTTTTTCCAACATATATATTTTTTTTAGATCTCCTTAATTGAAAAAAAAATTGTTAAAAAAAAAAATTAGACAAAAATCTCGAGTTTTACCATCCAAGCAAAACTGCTCGTAGATAATGAGGCAGATTTTGCCATGTACAAAGAAAACCAGCAAACCTGACGGTGTAATACTTTGCTGCAATAAAACAAGAATTATTACCCTGTAGAGCCCCTGAAAATGCGAGTATGCTTAATTTAACACAGTCAGACTCATTTTGGAGAGAGACATTTTAAATGCATGATACTGCCCCTGATAGAATGTACAGCATGATTATGATGATGAAACAGAGACCAGTGCCATGACAACAGCTCGTTGGTCAAAGAGTACTTAGTGCAAAGTTGCATGGATTTGTTTTTCATGGCAAAGAAATTTTAACAAAGCAAATGGTACTGGGGATGAAAACAATTAGATTAAACATCTGACATTTAAATCAGTAAATGTAATTTGATATTCAGTTATGCATTTTTAATGTGTGCATATTTATATGTGAATTTTGTGTTTCACTTGCAATGTAGTGCTCTATGGAAAAATGGAAAACATTTATAGATAAACTGAGCTTTGACAGAGAAAAAAATGCATCTGGTTTTTGGCAAATGTTTTTATGTTAACTGATGGCCAGTGTTAGCAATCCTGACATTATACATAATATTCAACCTCAGATTGTTCTATAGAAAATCAATACCTTCTAAATTCTTTGACTTGACCAAATCAAAAGTTTTAGTGTTGTCTTTGCGAAAAGAAGGGAAAATAATAATAATAATATGTTAAACTATCACATGTTTACATTAATGTAAAGGGAATTCATTATTATGTCTATACACTGTTTAGCTGTAACACAGTTTCACAATCTTAAAAGCTTAAGGCCTTTTATGTTTTGATGAATGTAAATGCATAATAATAAATAATTCTCAATCAGACACCTTAAGTGCAACAAACAGCCACTTTTTAAGTGATGGGCCTATCAGAGGTGTGAATATGACAAAATATATGCTTTTCTGAAAAACTGTTGGGACTTTTAAGTAAATTGAAATTTCAAAGTCATGTTTTTTTTTTCTGCCATATTTTTTTTTTCCTTTTGTTTATGACAACATTGCTCCCTAAAGTAGTTACTGGAAAATGGGAGGCTGTATAGAGAACAGAGTGGGACAGATGTTTGCTGTAGTTTTTGTGTTTTCCCCACTCCGACGCAGTTCTTCCATAGAAATGTTGCTGTGTTCCCAGATCCAAGTAACGATCTTTAAAGTGGAGATTCATCATCACTACATACAATACAACAATGGCCAAAACTACAATGAGACACATGTTTTAACCTCAAGAATGCAGATCCCCACCAGACACACCAGTCAAATGGCAGTGAACATAACAGGGACAGGGATTATTCATTTCGTATGGTGCATAAATTTAGGTTTGTAATTATTATGTAGATGCTGGAATTAAAAATGAGACCAAACTTCTCTATGGATTTCAATTCAGAGATATGAAAGAGCTCAAAATGTGGTCTGCAATAGATTGGTAAGCCTTGATTTTAGCCTCTCCAATTTCTAAAAAATGCCTTTTACCATACATACTGGCAAATATTGCTGGAAAAAAAATAGAAAGTCTAAGCTTTGCAACAGGCTCATAAGGAATCTTGTTGCGAAGCTTAGACTTGATCTTGTTGGTATTTATTTAAAGTCATGACACAACCTACCAAAATTTGGCACTGAATGATCTAATGTGAATATTCATTAATTCTTCAGAGATAAGTCCTTACAAGGGACCATATATTGCATTATACCAAACAGCATTATGACAAAAGCACTCCCTCTCCATCCTACCATCGGTGTAAACTCAACCCCAACTTCATATTCCTCCACTCACCATCCTTTTCCCCTGCCCAATCAAACCTCTGAAGTACTTCTGTTCATTGCGACTGCTTAAACATCCATTGCTGGTGAAATATGAATGTTCTGATGAGACAAGGAACCTCAAGTATACCCACAGGAGAGCTCTGGTCTTTTAGAGCAATTTCATGTCCGGCTCCCCCACCACCACCACCTCCACTACAACCATCACCACCTCCTTCTGCCTCTGATTTCCATACTAAAAGCTCCATTACCTGCTGCAGGCATCCAGGGAGCCCCCCCACACCCACCAATTCATGAACCCCATTTACCCCATTCGCTTACATATTTCCCTCCCTGTCCTCTTTCATGCTCTCATTCTCACCTCTGTCCCGCTCTGTGACTAAATGGAGTGCTCATTACCAAATGTCAGTCAACACTACAACTCATTTCCACAGGGATGCTTTCAGGCCACACCTGGGTATTGCCTTCGAAGAGGCACATGACGTCACTGTAAGCTGCAGAATGGAATGATGTCATCACCTCCCTGTGAATAAATTCTGTAGGGTTTTAGTCCATGTCTCCTAGATGAAAGCCAGTATTTTTAAAATCCACTGACATGTCAAATGCTGGCCAAATTAAAAACATTCTTGGACAGTATAATTGTATTTTAACAGCACTAATCCCTTCAGTCATTCTCCACAATCTGAAGAAATCCCATTTTGGCAAACTAATTATTTCAACCACTTTACTTTTCAGTTTTGTTTTTGTTTGTTTGTTTGTTTGTTTGTTTGTTTTTTTTTGGGGGGGAGGGTTCTCTGTAAGGCTGATTCAAATAAAACTCAACATTTCCAGCAAACATTTCATATTGAAAGACCTACAGGAAAGAGAAATAATATACCCACTAAAAAGCTTTTAATGTGCATTTTTGTGTACCTACCTACTAACCAACCAACAATAATAAATACATAATAAAATAAAAAAAATAAAAAACAAAACAAAACAAAAAAAAGAAGAGAAAGAAACAAAAAGAGAAGAAACGTATAACCTAGTGGGCAGAATCCGGTTGTGAGTATAACATGACTGAGCTGTACTGTAGGAAGTAGTGCTCTAGAGATATACACTATAGAAATATACACTTGTAGACTGAAATGCAAGGTATTAATTGATTTAAGTGATCCTCTCAACTGATGTATAACTATACTTTCTTTCCCTTCACTTTTTTATCAGTCACTATCTTCAGGTCAAAAATGCTGTAAAAATGCTTCAGCGTTTTTGGTTTAGTGCTATCAAGCTAATGTTTTAGCATGCTGATCTTCTAGATCTATTGTAGTGGACAAGGCACACGTGACACCTGCTTAACATCAGTATGTTAGCATCGTTATCATGAGCATATTAGCATGTCAACATTATTGCTTTAGTTGAAAAGACTGCTGCATCAGAGTGTCACTCAGAGGTACTACCGTAGCTGCAGACTATTATTCTTGATAAAAAAGCCAATATCATTCCCATAGACAGCTCTAACCTACTGTGTGCAAGATTAATGGATAGTGAACCAATGAAATGAGTGTTTTTCTACAACAGCTTGAGATTATGATGTATTTTATTGCGTACTGAACAATAATATTAATTAATATGACTCTTATGAGTTGTATTTTTATATTATAGCGCATGGGAGTCATTATAGTAACTGTAATACATATATTGTATAAAAATGGCTCAATAATGACATACATAGTTCTCTGGATGGTACTTAGTGTAAAACTGAATAGTAATATAAAGTAATTGGATAACTTGTAAAAAATAGGACATACATAGAGGATAAAAGCACACACACAGACACACACACACACAAATGCCAACGCATTTACTTTGTTAATGTGTTCTGTCATGGTGTCATCAGTTCACAGGTAGCATCCCACGTAATAGAAGCACACACGTTTTCCTCACATATACAACACTGACAGCTCCCAAAACGCACGACTTACTTTAGTTTACTCATCAACAAATACAGTACATTTGCATCCAAACACTTTCGCTGAGAGACAAGCACGTTCCTCTGCTGACCTTTTAATTCAGCTCATTGCTTTTCTATTCCCTATCTACTGGCTTTATTTATTTGTGTGTTTCTTGATCAAAGCCTAATCTTGTGGAAGCAACAGCAGCCATCTACAAGAAAGATTTTAATTGATTCAATTTAGCTGCAGTGCAGAGATGGGCTGGCAATCACAAAGAGCAAGGCAGGAAGAATGATTAGTACACCAACAGTGGTGGGGCAACAGGGCTCTCCCTCCTTCTCTGTCTCTCTCTGTGACACACACAAACACACACAGACACACACAGTCACACACACACGAGCACTGTGCTGAGATACAAGAACTGCAAATGCATGTTGATTTTTTAAATAGGATGACAACAAATTTTTCTCAGGTTCTTTAATACTTTTTTTCCCCCCGGTTTAAATTTAACAATAAATCTATTAAATTCAAAACAAAATAAATGAATAAGTTCACTGACATACTGTACTAACTTAAAAGCTAAAGGTTAGAGGACATCCTTTGTCTTTTTTGTCTGTGTGAGAACACATAGAGTCCTCATAAGGAAACAAATGGATGGACACGTTAGCAATGCTAACACAAAGGAGAAACTGCAGTTTCGAGCCGAGCGCTCACTTACACTTCATGGCTGCTGCTCTCTCAGCAGTACAGAACAGAATATATATTTTTCACTTGATTCTCAGCAGCGACCGCATGTTTTATTAAAACTCCTGGATGAGAAGATACTGCCGTAATGCATGGAGGCGTCCATCCACTGCCGACTCTGACTTACAACTCATTCATGTGAAGCTCTTTTTGTTCAAACCTTTAATACACTGACTGATATGTAATTACAAATAACATGTTTTGTTGGCATCATAGTGAAGGTTACTTCATAATGCTACAGTAGGAACATTTCTTTTCACAGCTGATCATCGTAATTAGTGTCGGCGTCGGCAGTTATCAAAGAGTACAGTATGATGAAACGAAAAGGCTGATGAAAGCAAAGAAAGGGTAATATCCTTTGTGATTCTGCAAACACAGTGTGGTGATGATGTAAACAGAATGAGGACTGAACCTGCTGTTTTAAAAAATAACTAAACAGAAGGGGCCAAAAGCAGATGATGATAACGAGTTTTTTTTAAAAAAGTAATCTTTTCAGTCTACTAATATTTAGCAAGTGAGCTTTCAAACAAGCTGTTTTTGGGCTGTAACTCTGCTCCGGTCAAACCCGATACAGGTGGATGAGTGAAAAAAAACTCTCTGGAGGTCTTATTTGATGAGTGCCCATTCAGAAAAAGACCCTGGGATCATTTTTCACCGGATTATTCCTTTAA
>JAQLOL010000020.1:2043654-2055711 GCA_029783665.1 Naso thynnoides | reverse complement strand
CATTTTCACCGTTGTCATCCCACACAAGTGAACAGTTGTTTTCTTATTTAACATGATCCCTGTAATCAGATGCTCCAAAAATAGGAGATTTGTCCAATTTCCTGCCACGTCGATCTGCGACATTGTCTCCTCAGTCTTTATCCCTGTCGCTTCATTTCCCTTTCCTCAGTTCCTCCATTACCTGCTCACTGCGTCTGATCTCTCCACTGACGATTAAAATCAAACAATCCTGCCTGTGTTTCAACACAGACAAAAGCAGCTCATTTACCATCCCACACAGCTTTTCAGATTTTACCTTTTCTTTTACCCCTCAGAGAAGCTTCAGAACCTTTAAAAAGCACTTAATATAGTGTACGTACATTTTCTATTCCATTTTTTGTGCTCTCTGGACCTCTCTGGAAGAAATAACCTTTATGTAGCCAAGGGGAAAAAAGTTTCAATCATATTCATAAGCATTCAGAACCAAAAAATCAAACAAACAAAAACAAAACAAAACAAAAAAAACTTAATTAAAAAAAACAAACAAACAAACAAAAAAGAGGAGAAGCTTAGACCAGCAAGAATTGGCGCCCGCACCGCATTGTCTTTCTCTAAATTAAATTAAAATTGGGAAATATCAAAGGATTGTTATATCTGACATGATTTTGCTCTATAGTTGTCTTCACTTCAAATCCCACCTAAAAGACAAATCAGCATGTGTGACATGTCCATAAAACGTACCACGTCCTCACAGCATCATAAGTACAATAAAAATAAAAATAAATGAATTAAATTAATTTTAAATAGTTAATAAATCATCTTATTATCTTGAGAAAACGACCTTTTGTTTCAAGAAAATGAGTTAATAAACTCGAGATCTAGAGAGAGCGGATGTGAAAAAATCAAAGAATGACCACTCAGGGCTTCCGTGGTGTTTAAACACAGGAATTTATAATTAGTCAGCTGTTAAAGGACAATTTCCTGCCCATAAACTTTTAAATATTTGACTTTACAAGCTGAGAAGCACCTGAATGCACCATTAGCCAACTTTGACAGCTGCGTCCTTCACGCTATTTAGTCATCAGCTTTATTATCGACAAAGACCTCTTAGCGTTCGAAGACTTCAGACCCTTTTTTCTGGCAGGTGAGGTTCCAATTTTACAGAAACGTTCAAGTTCAGATGGAAGTTTAGAATCAGGTTTAAGTTTGTTAGCATGGTAATGAATCTAATCAAATGTAAGGTCACGGCAAGTGCTGCGCCACCAAAGTGCGTGTGAGTGAATGTGTGTGTGTGTATGGATACGTATGCAAGATGAAATTGCACTGGCCTTTACGGAGCAGAGTTAATTGTCTGATTGGGCGGCTCAGCTCCCTCCTGGACGGCTGTAATTCACGGATCCCCCGGCATATGTGAGGCTGCCGCAACACATACTTGACCTTCTCAGATAACGGGCCCGGATAGAGAGAAAAGCAGAGAGCTACGTCTGTGTGAGCGTGCATGCATGGCCGTGTGTGTGAGTATGTGTGTGTGTGCGCTGACAATTTGTTTAATAAGTGGACAGCTGGGCCGACAGCTCTCTCTTTGGAGAGCTAAAAGCCTCTTTAATTTAGAGAGTTGGAGTGAGGGAAAAAGAGGCACACAAATAGGGAACCAAGTGGGACTGCAAAAAAGTGCAGGCTGCCCAGTGAGGAAGGAAATGGGATGAGACAGATGTTGATTTCCACTCCTAAGCCCAAATAAATAAATAAATAGAGAAAAATAAATAAATGAATAAGTAAATACATACAAATGACACATTAAAGTCAGAATCCACGTGTAGTTCTCGTACTGTTTTTGTCATTTTTTAAAAATAATGCCTTTTTTTTATCATTTGGGGGGTTTTTTTTTTTTTTTTTTTTTTTTTTTCCCTTGGACAGAGATGAAATTGAAACACATAAAATACAAAGCAATGTGTGAGTGTGTGTGTGTGTGTGCGTGTGTGTGTGTGTGTTTGTGAAAGAGTGTAAACTGTATCTATATCTGACCGTCCTCCAGTGCACTCACTGAGGCTGAAAGCTTTTTGACGACACCTGCACTCACATCACCTGAGCCCTGAAGAGGTGTGTGTGTGTGTGTGTGTGTGTGTGTGTTGAAATATTGAACATCACTGCACACTTTGCCCAGCATGCGAGCTACAGTCAGATGTAGGACATCTTTCTCACCTCAGATGCATTTGGTTTGGTTTGGAACGCACCGTTGCTTTGATGTGGCTGTAAGATGCAAAACGAGACTGAAAAACACTTGAAATAAAAGCTCAGATGTTGTGAAAACCAAATCTAATGAGAAACATTTCAACTCTAAGAGACTGCCGAGAAAGGCAAGCTCCATTTCCATCATTCTGAAGGGCTACACACCATTAAGGCACAAATTGCTATTAATTAACTTGCTTGATTTATGTTAAGTTGGAGACAGTGGGTCTTTAGTCACTTACATACGGTGGCTATGCAGCAGTGGTTCAGTGTGAGTCAGCGAGACTGTTAATGTTATTGTTTTCAAAGGCAGAGGAGTGTTGCAGCTGACACCTTACTACAGTGAAGTGAGGGATGCAATTTAGGTCAACGTCAGTTGTCAAGGTGTCACTAAAACAAGAAAAGACACGAGTGTGACATGAAGTTAGTGCCTGCAGGTTTAGTTTTATTTGTCCAGTTTGAGTCACACAAGATATCTGCCTCCGCCTGAATCAATGGATGTGAGGTGAGGTGCTCCAAGCATCAAAGACGTAGGTTTGAAAATGGTTCAAAACTGAAAAAAATAATATTATATTTATTAATAAGTGAAAATAATAATGATAAAACAAATTAAATAAATCTAAAATTAAAAAAATTCGGTTTGTGTTTAAAACAAACAAACAAACAAAATTCCACTCAATCCATTGTTGGCGCTGGCTACACAGATCTAAACTCAAAACTACACATTAAACCCGTACTATTTTTGTTTGTTTGTTGTTGTTGTTGTTGTTTTGGGTGAACTGACGCTCTGCAACATCACAGTTTCCAGGTCTCAACCCAGCTGAAAACAAGTTTGAGATTTTGCAGCAACCTGGTTATCATCTTTTAAACATGAAATGATGGAATGACTTTGGGGAAAATGTTGGTTAACTGTTTAAACCAAAGTTTTTCCAATGTTTGTGATTCACTGTTAAAAAAAACAAACCTGTGTTGTGATGAGCCAGCGCTTTGGTTAAGGGTTGGTGTTACAAGTCCTGCTTTGGGCTAAAGTTACTCTTTTGTTTAGTTTAAGAGGAACTTCACGAAGGGTGTAAAAGACCCCCCCCCTTGTTAGTTTTTTTCTAACAAGACGAGCGCCTCATCCCCGCCCTCCACAGAACACAGGGACGAAGTGGATTTTTGCCTGAAAAATATGGATATGAAATGCTATGTGTCACACTTGGACTCCTGTAAAGGTTAAATTTACTCTCGACTGTTCGGCCCCAGAGACAGAGCGACGCTCCTCAAGGTGCTCAGGTAACTTGCACACAGAGCGGCGCTCCACAGGCGCTCTTGTTGGTTTTTCTTTGCCCTGGTCAGTTCCGCTCCTCCTCAACTCCTTCCTCATGAAAGCTAGAAAGCTAAAAAACCACAGGCTCTGCCTGTTCCTGTTTTTGTCAGCACGTGCATATAAAATGTCCACATATTGCGTAATGCGCATAATGCGCTTACTTCTAACAGTCTTTTGTTGATACTGTAACGACCCTGGAAAGACACAATATGTAACTCTTTCCTCCTTCACTACAATACTTTAAACACAAGTGGCGCTAGTTTATGGTGTTGCAAACAAAGGGGTGGCACCCCCCACCCCCCCAATTATGACTTTAAAATATAACTTTATTATATTGTATGATTTTAAAAACCATAATAACTTGCACTGAAAGCACTTGTGCACTTGAGCACTTGATTATAAAAGTAAACAACCCCCCCCTTTCCAGTACTACAACTAGAACATTTTGTTGCAGAAAAGTACAAATATCTGTTTCAAAACTTCTTGCTTGTAGGAGGACAAGGCAAGTGGAGAATGTTTGCTAAGAGGCGATGGACAAAAAGCTGCCAAGCCAAGGTCAGTTGGAATTTTGCCACTATTGTTAAAGTTTCACACAGAAATCTGACTGAATCATGTCAGCAGGCCTCAACCTTCCAACCACCGGTAGTCCAACTGAAGGCTTGTTGTGGTGTAACACTGCTGCATTAATACCAACGGTAAGAAAAAAGCCACACTTCATTTGCATTTGTAAACAGAATTACGTTTTTAAAAAACCGTTTGGTTGTGTGCATTACGGAAATCCACGTTAGCCTGCGGACGTTTTGACATGCAGCAAAAAGCATTCTCTCAACACCATTTAATCATGTGTTTCTCTCCGCTCCTCTCTGCTCCCCAGCTCTCGCCCTCTCTTTCCTCCTTTCACTCTTACACTCTCTTCCATCTGCAAACTTAAACACCATCAAATATGTCTTTGAAGAAAAGTTGTGTCAAATAATTTCAGAGAGTTTTCATTCAGAGGAGCAACTTGTGAAATTTCACAGGCGCAGACTTCAGTGGGTGGCCGTTGCGGCGTGCAGTTCAGGCTCTAATACTCAATATTTAATGCATATTTTGTAAAGATGTATTCAGAACATGTCAACATGTGTGTAACTTTGTATTTATGCATGTGCATATTTTTGTGACTTTGGCTGCTCGTGTGTGGCTGTGGGTGCAGGAGGAGGGTGTGGGGGCTGAAGGTTATGCGTCTCTGTTTGTTGGTGCAATGACTGCAACATGAACTTGAGGATTATTCATCACATTTCTCTGAGGACACCACAGGGAGCCCAAAACTATTTATACCACTGAGACACCATGCACTCCTTCACCCCTCTACATTTTAACTTGATGTGGACTGTGAAAAATGATCAGCAATGCGAAATAAACCACAAACAGTGACTCCACCTTCTTGTTTGCACCAGCAGTTAAACATCCCAAACCCAGCAGCTTTGTGGCATGATGGTATCTGCAGCGTTAGCCACGGCAGAAGTCCTCCATGCTACAGTTAGTTCTGCAGTGCTGGCTGGAAGGATTTCTGTCTACACTGCTGCAGACGAGAGGTAAATCAACCTCTATTTTACCAAAAGAAAAAAAAAAGAAATGAATGAAAACAACACTGGTCAAATGACTGGATGTTGAATGAATCTTTTCTCTCGTGTAAAAGTGATTTTCTTTGCATAGCCAGATTTTAATTGAGTTAAACTTTGCCGGATCAAACTTTATGCTCTGTGTGTTTCTCTTTTTGTTCAGCATGCTCACAGTTGGATCACTCCAGCTCTCTGAAATGGTTCTGCTGACATGTTTCCACTAATTATTTATTCTGAGTTTCTTGTCTGGGGAAGCATTAATGTTCACTTTGTGGACTGTGCAGCTCTTGCAACCTCTCATGGCCCGTGGATGAGCCGAAAGAGTTTTAAGTGGTTCTTAGCACTGTGCATATCAATTCAAATGTATAAATTTAAGTCAATATGGACATGCTATACATTTTTATATTTCATTAAATGCAACGTATTTATTTTTTTAACTAGATTCTCCCCTAGCTCTCATACCTGTACTTTTAGGGTTATATTTTCTCCATTATAGGCCTTTAAATTTGGGTATTCCCAAATTCCCACAACAGTGGATGTTAATAGGGTTAAAAAACTGTATTAAAGTGAAACTGCTGTTGTGTGGACAGTGCTCCCTGGTTTGGGCCACATGCAGCTCTAATTTATTGCTCCAGCAAACATGTTGTGCGAGTTTTTAGAGGATACTTCTGTTAAAATACAACTTTCTATGGTTTTTGCAATATTATTTTAAGTGATAAATTGGTACTAATTGTAAGATTCACTCACAAAAGAAAATTAACATTTGGAAACACGGCCACATTGCTAATATAAAGCCTGAGAAGGTAAACACCAGGGGCTCTACTTTCATCAATCTGCGCAGACGCAGGTCTAAGCTCTGGGCACAGGGAGCGCAAGTAGGCGTGGTAATCTTTTTGGATAATTTGGTGAACATAAACACAGGCACATCTGCGGTGCAGCCTGGCGCAGAGGTGAAGTAGGAGGAAGACATAATTAGGAGGTGTGTCCCAGCTGATCTTAAATCATGGCCAATCAGATTAGGTCCCCTCATTCCCCTTCAGACCGCCGTGATGCAGCGTATTGTCAATTTCGGCTGAAGAGGGAGCAGACACGTGCCAACCAAACTTTACGCAGGACGGAACTGACATACTGGTTCAGGAGGTTCAGCCTCGTAATCGCAATTTGTTAATAATGATAATTAAACAACAGAAATACTGATGAGGAGCAATGTGCTCGTAGTGTCACTGATGTGATGTTAATAAATCAATTGCATTGGGAGCTTGAGTGAGTACATTTACTTTCCAGTGATTTATTAAATGGCCGAAGCTGTCATGCGTAAATGACGGCAGTGTCACACACCGTGGCTTTGCAAAACTGGGCAGATTACTGAACTAGAAGGTTTTTAATTGTTACCACTTTGTGTAATGTGATTACAATTCAGACAAATTGGGAGTCTACCCGAGTTGCTTGATATAGACTGGAGAAATAACAATATACTGACTGAATGCAACCTTTTTAATCATAAAAAAAAGAATATTGACTCTTATCTATCTAAATACATGTGTTCGTATGTCAGCTCCTGTCTTATATCCGTGATGGCTGCATTCAGTTGACGTAGAGTTGCTGCTGCGTCATGACTGCCCGATTCACAACCGATTCAACAGAAACGAACAGCTTAATATTTTATATGATTACCTGACATAGAAGGTTGCATTTGATCATGTAAGTGGGCCAAAATGCAGAGGACATTCACCAAGCTTCTGGGATTTTGGATTGGTCTGTTCATGTGCGCTCTTCCCCACTAAAGCCATGAACGTAGCGCTTCACCTCAAAAATGAAACAAAAAAATTGCAATTCACCGCTTGGCGGTCCATGAAAATAGCGACTTGACACTGGTGTGAAAAAAACGCCACTCGCACAGCACCAAATTACTTATACGCCTGGACCAGCTTTGAGTCGGTAGCCCCAGCACTTTGATGATTGGACAGATTGCCAAAAAGCCCAAAGTTTCACCAAATTACCCCAAACCCTTGAGTGCCAACATGGAGGTCAGGACCGTGTAAGAGCTGACCAGATGGGTTGTTTTCTGTCTGATCGAAATGAACGAAAAGAATGAAAAATGATCATTTTTAAATGTTCTAAATTACTTCCTATTCCTTATTTTTTAAAGTAGCTTTATAAATGTTATTTAAATGAAAAAAGCTGGGAGAAAAAAAAAATACTTTCATGGTTCTACTGCTTACAGCACAGAATTATTCTAATCTGAGGCACTTGGTAGAAAAAAAGGGTCACAAGCCAAAAAGACTGAGAACCACTCATTTTTTTCTGCACATAAAACCAACTACTGAGCCGACAAAATATGCTGATGATAATTTTAAAACATTTCAACAATGTTCTTATTCTTACACAGCAAATAAATTGATGGAGAAATTTCCCATTCAAATTCCTACCTCTTTACAAACCTTTTACCCATTATCAAAACCAGATCCCTCTGACAAAATGCTTGAATTGTCGTAAAAATGTTTGAGAATTTTTACCCCCACATATTTATTTGCTAAATACGTCTTTCTATATCGAGCTACACAGTGTTTCAAATGTATTTACTACGTTGCTAGTTGTTAGCCAAAACAAATGCAGTCAAATGCAACAGCGACATAAATCTTCCCTTCAAGATTTGACTGCATGGCCAATGTGGAGGGTGTGCTGTATTTTCCACTGATGTTGAATAATATTGTGCTCTGGGAGTCGAGCTGGAGCAAAAGTGTAGAGTTGTATGAAAGAGAAACAGTCTTCTAAAATAAAAATACTTTGAAATTGTCCATCGGTAACCCCGAGTAGCTCTGTTTCCCCCAGTAACATACTGTCTGTCTCTGAACATTTATTTCAGTTTTATAAAGCAGTGTGTGTAAATTGTCTGTAACTGAAAGAAAACCTCTCAGGTTTCTAAATTCTCTGAATTCAAGCTGAGGACATGACCCCAGCGTACCAAAGGTTACCCAAGGTTACCGTTTGGATGTAATTTTTCACTGAATTTGCAATGGAAGGCCAACAAAAGACAGCATACAACGCCGCACAGCACTTAGCCGACAAAAGCGGAGAGGAAGAAGACTGCTCACAAGGATGCATGGGCGTAAAAAAAAAGGTGTAAGATGGGAAATGCATTGACACATCTGTTCAGGTTTTATAACACGATACATCTTGGTGAATGTTAACATGTTTGTTTACAAGAAAACTTCAGCAGTCAAGAAAAAAGGATTTATTGGACAAATAGTCAAAAGATATCGTATTTTTTAAAAACAGAACCTGAGAAGCTGTAATATTTGTGACAGAATAAAAAGGCATTTTTTTTTCTGCAGGATTTTTTTTAAGCAAATCTCAATGTTTTATTTTTTATTTTTTATTTTTTAATACCTAGTATTTTGGTGGCCAACCAGTTCGTCAAAGCCAGCTCTTTATGTAAGGATGAGACGTTTTCAGTATGTTGAAAGAGAGGTATCGACAGATGGGGCTGATTATTCCTTATTTATCATCTGGTCAAATATGATGTATCATTTTTTTACTTTTATGACAGAATTTTGTATAATTCATAAACGTCAACAGGAAGCTGTTAGATGATGCTGATTCAAATGAGACCTTTTGATCAGCTTTCACTCAAGCCTACATGATTACACACAAGAGTAATTGTTGTTTCTACTATGTTGTCTTACAGGACTATTCAAAATCCCTCCATTCTGATGAACAACGTGTTTGGGGAGATGTTTGATCTGTAACTGGTCAGATGGCTGGTGGCTTTTGAACTTTAGTTTTCACTCACAGAGGTCGGTGTTGTGGTTCACAGAATGTTTTTCTTTTGCTTTTTTTTATGGCATAACTTTCCACAGTGCAGCCGGTATCGGAGATCATTTGGGCAAAGCCGGGGGAGGTTATTGCTTTTTCAGTGCTCTGATGTTACTTCAGTCCTTCGTGGCGTGTAGGGAGGGCAAAGGAGCTATTCGACAGACAGCCCACCCATGTCTGGTCTGAGAGGCCACTCAGATTGCTTTCTGAGGCTAAAAGCTCCGTGTGCGGATGCACTCAGCTCAGTTACTCCACTGGGTGTGTTGAAACAGTGAGTGGAGGTTGTTAAGGGGGAACTAGTGTCTGTCACTGCACAGTAAACCCTAATCTACAAATTATAAATGGGCTGTTATCTATGTTTTTACATGACACCATTGTATGTGTGTTCATGGAGAGCTGCAGATCTAAAGGAGATTTTTACTATGGGGTGATTTTACTGCTGTGGACTTGTCAAAAATGTATGTGAGTGGGTTTGTGTCAACAATGGAAACTCTTTGTATTGTTATTACCCTGGAATAAATGAAAAACTCCTCATTCTCAGCCTGCCCCCTTCCCCTACATACACACAAAATCAAAAATCAAACTGTGAAGCTATAGAAGCATTCGATGCTTCAGTTGGTGAGTCTGTGTCACCAATATCTGAAATAAATGTGGTGTCATTTCCTAAAGACGGGCTGGTTGGGTGACAGCCATCAGAAGTAAGACATAACAGACAAAACCACTGACAGAAAACCAGGAAATCACATGAACCTGATGCCATTTATTACTCTGCGTCCAGTCACTCGGTCACCCAGAGACGAAGCTATTGGATGGGATTTTTGATATAAGCTCTTAAAACCGTGGCTTCACTCTTGTGTAGCTGCACTTAAACAGTAATTAGGTACCCAGACAAATTTAAAACCTCCTTCTCAAAGATTACAACAGGAGGTCACGCAAATGCATCAGATGGCTACATCATTTCAGCCAGGTGTAAATCAACAACAAAAGGCAAGGTAAGTTTATATATACTGCATATTTCTGCAACGAGGCGACTCAAAACGGCAAGAGAAACACTCAAAAAAGGGAATTTAAACCTACAATATTAAAACAAGTCATTGAAAACCAAGAGAAAAGGAAATAAAAACAGCTCAAAAAGAATAAAAGAGATATGAAATTCCACAGTAAAAGTTGCAGTGCAGTGAAGAAATAATATTAACTAATTCTAGCTCTGGGGATGGAGAATAGATCTGTCCCAGATGATCTGAGGGGTCTGGGTGGTTTGTAATTTTGTAGAAGATCAGTAATATTTTTTGGCCCTGTGTGCTTTATAAAGTGCTTTATAAAGCAACAGTGGAATTTTGAAATCTATCTCTGAGAAAAGATTTAGATTGACAGACAAGACAAAAAACAGCTGCTTTACGTTGTTTCAAGGAAAAGAAAAAGAAAATGAAAGAAGTACAAGGACACTCAACAAGTGGAGGGTCCTAGAAAAAAAATCCTAATTCCTTTTCGATGAAGTATCTATGGTCCATCTTGCTCCTGTCAGCTGTGACACAAAGTTTGGAGAATGAAGACAGTTAGATTGATGAATGTCCTTCAACCTCCATCAGCAAGTGGTATTATATGAAGTAATACTGGACAGACTGGTGGATGCCTGCGACCTGTGTGATGATAACATCGGAGGTGGCCGCTCATCCTGCCTGCAGGGAGACGCGCATGAAGCATTCTGGCAAGAACAACCACTTGTCAAAACTGCAATTCACTGTCGCTCTCTGTACCGACATGAGATTAAGGTTAAGCTGTGCCAAAAACCACTGTCAAAACAAGATCAGTGTGTGTGTGCTCCGCCATGTAACAGGGTTATATCTCTACAGACAGCTCAGGGCGTTTGTGAGACCTAATTCTCCCATAGGCACCTACTGGAGATCGATTCACCTTTTGCCTCAGAAACACACACGTTGACACAAAGACAATCGGATGCGAACACACAGAAGCTTGCATGCGCACAGAAAAAGGAAAAAACCTCACATCTGATGCCTCAGAGGAGGCACTTTTGTGAGAAGTTGGAGTGACATCAATTGCACTCAGATAAAAATGGATTTGGCCCCGGCTGTTGGCTCAGTAATACATTCTGATGCTGCAGCACTGGGAAGATTTATCAGGAGTCAAATCAGACGCCTCACTTTCACAACCAAACACATATCACACGCAGGAAGGCGGCAAACGGAACTCATGCATAGAATTACGCCATGCTCACTCGCACATTTGTTTCATTTCCCCCTTCAAAGTACCTCATTACTTCTAGAAAGTTTGAGGATATTAAGAAATACAGGAGAGTTGGTTCTCTATTGGAGGGATAACATCCTGGTTCATCCACAATTTGAAATACAAAGCAAAAAAATATCTTAGAGATAAGTTAAGTTTCATTTAATGCTTTTTCATTTAGTTTGAAACCTCATTTAGTTGCAGTGTTATGAACCGAAATTCATTTATCAGCAACATTTAATTTTATTTTAAAATCTGCATGAACATGTGAGAAATTTAGGATCCTTCCGAGGAACTCTGAATTAAGTTTTGAGAAACGTTATATTTGTTTTCTGATTTCAGCAACTTTATAACTTTTTAAATGAAAATACTGCTAGCCAAGAAAAATGATATTTTCCTATTTACCCCATAACACGAGGGAAGGGAAGATTAATCGATTCGTATCAATACTCAGACACACGTCGGCAAGATGGGAGTGCATCAGTAGGGCAGATGTGAATGGATGCAGTTTCGGAAAGAAATCCGGATGCATCAGTTGTTACACGTTTGCATCAGTAAAATCCAAAGTGTTTGATCTTTAGATGTTTTATACATCTCTTCAGAAATGTGATTAACCCAATAATTTGATTTTTAAAATATTTTTTATTCCTCTCAAAACAAAGATGGCGCTGGCCATGTTCTGGGCAATGACTCAGGGTGAAAACTTCACAACTTCTGCTCTGTAGCGACACTGTCTGTTAGGAGGGTTTTTCTGCAGCGGTCTTATTGAAAGATTTAGCGGACAGCCAAAAACAGATGTAACCCAGTACATAATTGGGGCTGATAATATTATTATTATCTTCGAAAAGATAAATATTTTTATTTATTAACCATCAATTG
>JAQLOL010000020.1:2031376-2043554 GCA_029783665.1 Naso thynnoides | reverse complement strand
TCTTTTCTTCAAACCCTCCTTTATGAACCTAGTCCTGGTCCATTCATTATTAACCCTATTACACCTAGCGGGTTACAGAGGAAAAACTTGGCGAGCTAGCCAGGAGGGTTTTATTTGTGATCAGACCCCTTCACTAAAACATTGAGACAGACCACAGTTAAGTAACTGGAGCCGCGAACTGCAAATTTTGCATTTACTTACCTTGAGTTGACTGCAAATCGTCTTTTGATTCAAAAATATTTTCTGCATTCATCTGAGGAAATGGAGGTTGTAATCCAAACAGAAAACATTAAAGTTCAGAATGCAGTTTTAGTCAGTGGGCTAACCAACTCAGAACTTGATAAAGAAGCCTTTAACTTCCTGGAACAGCATGGGCCAGTAGCCAGGGTGGTTAAAATTCCATCTACAGACAAAGAGTTACAGGTTATTGTTGAGTTTCAACATGAGGCTACAGTCGATGAGTTAGAGAAACACTTACCTTTACATCGACCCACTACAGATCCAGGTGTTGTTCACCACATTGAGAGCCTAGCCAGTGTCTACAGTGGTGAGGTCAGTGCTTCTGTTACAGTAGCTTACCTGACTGAGCTGAGAAACCTAGCAAGGAGGAGCAATAGATCATATGAAGACATTGTGAGGGCAGAGTTGGCGAGAATAGGAAAGTCAGTGGGGGAAAGGGCAGAGGCAAATGTCACCGAAACTCCTGCAGAACCAGAGCCACTACCCCTTACATGTGAATCCCAAGTCACGCCACCTGCTTCCCCTGCAATTGAAAGTGCAAGCTCAGTTAGTGTCACATCCCACCCTGCTGCAACCGCCACTGAAACTGTTTTGCTCCAAAACAGACAAATCCATTCTCCCCAAATCCCAGCCGATCTGATCAGCACACCAGACGTGCAACGTGTCATTGTGGAGCACATTGTAAAGAGCAGTGAGGTAGCTTCTCATTCCAACTTGTCTTACAAGCTGAAGCCTTTCTCTGGGAGAGTTCCCCACCCAGCTTTTGAAGTCGATTATGATGCTTGGCGCAGCAGTGTAGAGTTTTGCTTAAATGACCCCACCATCTCAGATACCCAAGTTGTCAGAAAGATTGTCGAGAGCCTTTCACTGCCAGCAGCCAATGTAGTAAAATCACTAGGCCCAACAGCTACATCTAAGACTTACCTCACCCTGCTTGATTCAGCTTATGCTGCAGTGGAAGACGGTGATGAGCTCTTTGCTCGCTTTTTAAACACTAACCAGAATGTTGGCGAAAAAACTTCGGATTTCTTGCAGAGACTACATACTGCTTTGAGCACAGTGATCAGCAGAGGTGGAATACCTCCTGGTGATGTGAACAAACAACTTCTCCGACAGTTTTGTCGTGGCTGCTGGGATGGCTCGTTGCTAACCAGCCTCCAGCTTGAACAGCGGAAAACCGACCCTCCTTGTTTTGCTGAACTGCTTCTACTACTGCGCACAGAGGAGGATAAGCAGGCAAATAAAGCAACCAGAATGAAGCAACATTTGGGAATAACAAAAACAAGAGCTCTCACACAATTACAGACCACATGCATACCAGACACGAGCATTTATTACTCCATGATGGTTCCTGATGATACTCCCACTGCAGATAGTGATCTCAGGAAGCAGCTTGAAAGTCTTAGTGCCCAAGTAGCACAGCTCCAAGCCAGATGCACAGACAAACCTGTAAAAACTGCAGCAAAAGGGAAGAAAAAACAGCAACAAAGAACAGAAGTTGAACCAGATGTTAAAGAAATCAAACAAATCACAGCAAAAGTACCAAGACCAAAGCCGTGGTACTGTTTCAGATGTGGGGAGGATGCTCATATTGCTTCAGGATGCAGCAAAGATCCAAACCCAGCGCTAGTAGCTGCCAAAAGAACAGCGCTCAAAGAAAAGCAGCGCGTGTGGGAAAGCTGCAATAGCACCACTGACACATCTGATTTAAACTAGGTCAAGCTTCTGTTGTGGGACAGACAGAAGCTAGGGATGAGAAATGTCCCATTTGCAAAAACACTAAGAAAGCAATAAGCTTAAACAATGACGCACATAATAACAAGAAACTGCCTAGTCGACTTGTGGGGAGCAAGTGCACATCCAGAGTAGCTGTCAATGGGGTGGACTGCAGCTGCCTACTGGATACCGGCTCACAAGTCACCACCATATCCATGACCTTCTACCAAGACCATTTATCTGAGCACCCCATTAAGCCCATTTCTGAGCTTCTTGAAGTTGAGGGGGCCAATGGCCAAACCGTCCCATATCTAGGATATGTGGAGACAAACATAAAGTTTCCAAAAAACTTTTTAGAAACTGAACCTGAGATACTCACCTTGGCCCTCATTGTCCCTGATCTCCGTTCAAACAGTGATACCCCCCTGCTAATTGGCACAAACACTCTTGACCCCTTGTATGACCTGCACTGTGAGTCCTTACCTCATTCTCAGTCCGTTCCATACGGCTATCAGCGGGTCCTGAAAACACTTGAGGTCAGAAAGAAACAAGCTGGAAATGGCAAAATTGGTCTGGTGAAACTTAAAGGTCAAACTGTTGATGTTCTACCTGCAAACCAGAAAGTTCTGGTTGAGGGTTTTGTGTGCTCCAACCAAGCCGAGTCAGAACAGTGGGCATTACTTGAGCAGCCAACTAGCTCATCTTTACCAGGCGGTGTCTTTGTCGATTGCTGCCTCATTACTCTGCCAAAGCATGGTCCCTACAAAGTTCCAGTGCTCCTGAGAAACGAGACAAATCATGACATCACACTTCCCACTAAATGTGTGATCGCTGAGCTAGTTGCCCCTGATCGTGTCATTCCAAATCCCTTGCCCACAGAGAAAAGTGACCAGCCGATCACTGTTGACTGTTCTGCCCAGCAGCAGAGCACAGACACAAAGTCTCCTCTGAACTTCGACTTTGGTACATCATCACTTCCTGAGGAATGGAAGCACAGAATCACACAAACATTAAACACTTTCTCCGATGTCTTCTCTCGCCACGACCTCGACTTCGGTCATGCGACCAAAGTTCAGCATCACATTAACCTCAAAGACGAGACTCCCTTTAAACAGAGGTCACGACCCGTTCACCCCAATGATTTTGAGGCAGTCAAAAAGCATCTCAGAGCCCTTTTAGATGCTGGTGTCATTAAAGAGTCTGAGTCCCCGTTTTCCTCGCCCATTGTTGTGGTGCGAAAAAAGAATGGTGATGTGAGGTTATGTGTAGATTATCGAAAACTAAATCTGCAGACTATTCGTGATGCCTACGCATTGCCAAATTTAGAGGAGTCTTTTTCTGCCCTTGCGGGGTCGCAATGGTTTTCTGTGATGGACCTCAAGTCGGGGTATTATCAGATTGAGATGTGTGAGGTGGATAAACCAAAGACAGCCTTTGTGTGCCCCTTCGGGTTTTATGAATTTAATCGTATGCCCCAGGGAATAACAAATGCTCCGAGCACTTTTCAAAGGCTCATGGAGAAATGTATGACAGACATCAACCTTAAAGAGGTTCTCGTCTTCTTGGACGATTTGATAGTGTTTTCCAGCACACTTGAAGAGCATGAGACCCGGCTTGTTCATGTCCTTGAACGCCTGAGAGAATACGGGCTCAAGCTCTCACCCGAAAAGTGTCGGTTCTTTCAGACTTCCGTTCGCTATCTCGGACACATTGTGTCCAGGGAGGGAGTAAAGACGGATCCCGAGAAGGTTGAATCCTTAAAAACCTGGCCAAGACCTCAAACCTTGAAAGAACTCCAGTCATTTCTTGGGTTTACCGGTTATTACCGGAGGTTCGTGAAGGACTATTCGAAAATAGTTAAACCACTTACCTCTCTCACCGCCGGCTATCCACCTCGGCGCAAGGGTTGCAAACCTGTTCCAACTGACCGTAACTACCTTGACCCCAAGCAACCTTTTGGGGAACGCTGGAGTGATTCATGTCAGCAAGCCTTTGAAAGCATCATTGCACAACTCACCTCTGCACCCGTGCTTGGCTATGCTGATCCAAAGCTGCCTTACTCCCTTCATACAGACGCCAGCACCACAGGGTTGGGGGCTGCCCTGTATCAGCAACAAGGAGAAACCACACACATGATCGCGTTCGCAAGCCGAGGTTTATCTCGAAGTGAGTCCAGATACCCGGCTCATAAATTGGAGTTTTTGGCCCTTAAATGGGCCATAACAGACAAATTTCACGATTATCTGTACGGCAATACTTTCACCGTTGTTACTGATAACAACCCTTTAACTTACCTGCTCACCTCAGCGAAGCTAGACGCCGCTAGCTACCGCTGGCTTGCAGCATTGTCAACTTACACCTTCGACATCAAATACAGAGCTGGCAGACAGAATCTAGACGCTGATGGTCTATCCAGAAGGTCTCACGGGGCGCTTGTGGACGACATGGTTTCTCAAGAGGAATGCCAACGCATCGAGAAGTTCAGGTCTCATCTTCTGTCATCTGTAAGGGACGCAGAATCCCAACTCCTCCTTGCAGATACTGTCAGTGCAACCTGTCAGAGGCATACAACTTTGCTAGATGATGCACCATCTTTTGGCCTTGTGCAGTCTCTTGCTATGTCCTCTGCGGCCATTCCTACTGTCTTTGAGGAGGAAGATCTAAACAATGGTCTCCTCACAATCCCGAAGTACAGTCACTCTGATCTCATGCAGGCACAAAGAAATGATTCTATCATTGGCAAAGTCATCAGCCTATTAGAATCAGGAAGTAACTTACCTGCTGGGTTCAAAGCCGACTCCTCTGATCTTCATTTGATCTTGAAAGAATGGAAGCGTTTTGAGCTTCAAGATGACCTTCTTTACCGAAAGCGCCTCTCGGGAACTGAAACCATCATGCAGTTCGTTCTCCCTGAGGCTCTCAGGTCCATTGTGTTGCAAAATCTTCATGATGAGATGGGCCATCTAGGGATGGAGCGAACAGTCGAACTTGTAAGGTCTCGTTTCTATTGGCCGAGAATGGCCTCAGACGTCGAAAGAAAGGTAAAGACATGTGAGAGATGTGTCCGCAGAAAAGCTCCACCAGATAAGGCGGCTCCACTCGTTAACATCCAGACCACCAGGCCGCTAGAGCTCGTATGTATGGACTTCCTCTCATTAGAGCCTGACAGCAAGAACACAAAAGACATTCTAGTGATAACGGATCATTTTACTAAGTACGCTGTGGCAATTCC
Source organism: Naso thynnoides (assembly GCA_029783665.1). NCBI lineage: Eukaryota > Metazoa > Chordata > Actinopteri > Acanthuriformes > Acanthuridae > Naso > Naso thynnoides. The sequence continues at coordinate 2,038,366 of JAQLOL010000020.1, read as the reverse complement.
CACAAGAGATCAAAAGGCGAGCACGGTGGCAAGGTGCCTGTGGGAACATTTCCTTGTGCACTATGGTTTCCCTGAGCGTCTCCACAGCGACCAGGGGAGAGATTTTGAGTCGCACACAATCCGAGAACTGTGCTCCCTCTTAGGTATACGAAAAGTGAGAACCAGTCCGTATCACCCTAGGGGCAACCCAGTAGAGCGCTACAATCGAACCCTGCTCAGTATGTTGGGTACTTTGAAAGACAGAGAAAAAACCCACTGGCGTGACTACGTGAAGCCCCTTACACACGCCTATAACTGTACAAAAAATGATGTTACTGGCTTCTCCCCATATGAGCTAATGTTTGGCAGACAGCCACGGCTGCCCGTAGACATCGCTTTCGGACTGCCAGTAAACAACAAACAGACCCTCTCACATTCTCACTACGTGAAAACCCTGAAAAATCATCTTAAAGAGAGCTATGAAGTAGCCACCAAGAACTCTCGCCAAGTGGCTGAGAGAAACAAGAAAAGGTTTGACAAGGTTATCCGTGAGTCCACATTGGATGTCGGAGATCGGGTCTTAGTTCGAAATCTTCGTTTCAGAAGTAAACACAAACTGGCAGACCGTTGGGAGCCAACAGTGTATGTAGTCACCAAGAGAATGGGAGACTTACCAGTGTATACGCTGAAACCAGAGAAAGAAGATGGTCCCCTGAGAACGCTCCACCGAGACCTTTTGCTCCCCTGCGGTTTTCTTCCACAGGCGGAAGAAGAGGAGCCTGAGCGTATCAGTAAGCCTCAAACACCACGAACTCGACAAAGTGTCACTCAAGCAGAGACTAACGACTTGATCCAAGAGGATGATGATGATGAAATCTGTTATCAATTTGAACCATCGGAGGAAATAAATTTCATCAAGATATATGAGATACCAAAACAGAACTCAAACAAGCAAAAGGATGAAAGTGGGAGACCTGGAAAAGGACCTGACAACCACTTACCTGGAACTGGAACACATTTACCTGGAAATGGGACGCACTTACCTGAAATGTCAACTGGAGCCCCATACTTACCTGGAAGTCCCTCAATTGAGAGGTCAAGTGATGGAGAGCCCAATCTGGAACCACCTGAAATTGAAGATGAAAGTGAATCAAATGAGACAGATGTTGAACATGGAGTAACAGCAAATGAGTCCCCTGGAGGGGAGGAAACTGACCCTGAGGCAGGACACAGCCTCTTTAACCAGACGCCATCCATGCCAGATAACACCTTGGCAGATGGGTCAAACCTACCTGAAATGAGCTCCATGCAGGCAGAGAATCAAGAGGTGGCTGACCAACCAGTGACTGTGACCCAAACTGACAATTCAGACCCGTTTCCACTACGGAGATCGGAGAGAACTCGTCAGCCGACGAAAAGACTTGACTATCCTCAGTTAGGCAACCCATTGGTCACAGTCGTTAAGTCACTATTCCAAGGGTTAAGTGAAGCCTTTATTGATTCCCTGAATACTGACAATAAGGATTATTGGTCCCACAGTCGAGCTTTTGGAATCACCACTCCTGTTGTCGAGTAATAAACATGCAGCGGGACGTGCATGAGAATTAAAAGGGGAGGGTGTAACCCAGTACATAATTGGGGCTGATAATATTATTATTATCTTCGAAAAGATAAATATTTTTATTTATTAACCCTCAATTGGTTATTATTTTGGCAATTATATTGATTTTGCACACACCCAGTCTTTATTTGTGTATTATTTGTGAGGAGAAGTAGTTCCACCCTCTTCTCGCGAGAGTTAGAGCAGAGCGAGAGTGCGGAGAGAGACCGTAGAGTCAGAGCAGCAGAGTCAGCGCGGCAATAACGAGCAGATGAGAAACACAGAGGAAAGATACTCTCTAGTAAACAAAACGGAGGTTGTTAACTCACCTTAGAGCACAGAAAAATCTGCAAACTGAACCTACCGGGAGCAGAGGGATTGTCAAGGACCTGTGAGTTGTTGTTTTCGGCAGAGACCTGGTGAGTTACCTGAGCTAACTAAAAGCTAACCAGTGCTAGCGAATGCTAACAGCAGTAGCCACAGTGTGTATTGGGCCGCGACACGGCCGGAAACTTGTAAACGTGAACATGACTTGCCGCTAACGTTAACTGTGTGTGTTGAGAGGTAAAGCTACATATTTTGCTCGGTTAATCTGATGAAAAATGAGGTGTGCTGTTTATTTTGCTGCTGTGTGTGTATTTCTCTGAGTGTTTAATTTGAGATACAATGGTTATGATGTATGTTCTGTAAAAAAAAAAAACTGCTAAAGAAGTTAATTCATAACAAAGGCAGAAACTCTGAGGTCTTGAATTTAGTATTTTTATGTGTGTTAAAGGTGCATTCTGTTATTTTTTTCAGTTCATAACTAAATGAACATCTGTGTAATGGTTGAAAAGGGTTAAAATTGATAATATTTCGTATGGGAACTGAACTAAAAACACCATATCTCATGGTAAAGAGTAAAATATCATTTCATGTAGGATACAGAGTTAAAAATATATTTCATGTGGGATAAAGAGCTAAAAATTATCATAATTCATGGTAAATGGATAAAAACAATTCATGTTGATTTGAAATATGTGAAAATACTCACATTGAAGTTAAAAAAAAAGAGAACTGTGCAGTTAAAAGAGATAATTCATTTCATCATTACTGAGTTCCAGTATTGCATCCTGTGTGTTGAGATTTTGAATATGGCCATAACAGCGAAGTTTGATGATTTGATTTAGTAATAGTCCTGTTTTTATACAGGCTAGGTTTTTGAGAACCCTCAGAACTTACTGTAGATGTGGATCGGGATTCTCCTTGTGGAAGGAGATGGCGAGCCAGCGAAAACCGAAGGAGCAGAGAACCCGCATCTGAGCCTGAGGAGGACATCCAGCCCTTCTTCACCATAACTGAGTGTGTCTGTGGTAGGGCCACCGCACGCATACACTTGACTTTTGAGCCCTGACTATTTCATTTTATTTCCCCCTGACTTTACTTGACTTCCAAATAACGCGCGCTGCAGCACCAAGGATATTAAGAGACATTAAAGGACACTTGAAGGAACATTGAGGAACATTAAAGGACAATTAAAGGAACATTACCTTTCCTATATGGACACTTTTTGTTGTTTTATATTGAAAGAGATACTGAAACATTGAAAGATCAGTTGTAAAAACACTGAATTTATTTTTATTTTAATTTTTTATTTTCCATACAAATATTTTGGTTAAATACATTGAGCTTACATTTAAACTACTCGTGGCTCCGTTTATTCATTGTGGTTGTTCTTTTCTTCAAACCCTCCTTTATGAACCTAGTCCTGGTCCATTCATTATTAACCCTATTACACCTAGCGGGTTACACAGACAACAACACATATTGGTGTCAATCATTTCCTAAGACATTTACAGTGAAGTATTGGTTTGGTTTAATAGTGTTTTGGCTTTTCTTCTCATTTAAGCTTTTATTAAATAAATCTTTGAGTAATAAATCATTGATTAACAGAATTGTGTAGCATCATTCCTTTGCATTGTCCACTCACATTGTAATGTATCGAAAGGCTCTGTGTGGAATCACATTGTGTTGAATTGCGCTGTGTTGTGACTGCGGTGTGAATCGTATCACATTAGTAGTTGCTACATATACCTTTCATGCATTGGATCGTTGACAGTGTATTGGCAAACATATCGTATTGGCCTCACACCAGAAATGCCCAACCCTACATAGCACATTAGGACAATTTTTAATTGCAAAATGAGAACATGGTCCTTTGCTGGGCATGTTTAAATAGGCTGAATCATTTTAATGTTTAAAGTGCTTGAAATCAGGTGATGGCAAAAGAATGACAATAAATGTGCTTGGATTGGATTCATGACCACAGCAGGCTATTTAAAGTAAAAAAAAAAAAAAAACTCCCACACTTTAAACAAATTAGGCCTCATGATCATGCAGACGTCTCTGTGGCTGGCCTTTAGTGATTGCAAAGCTCCATCAGTCTGAAGTGAACAGCGTAGTTTAGTTGGCTGGGGATCAGCGCTCTTTATCGTCCGGATATCCAGCTGATGGTCTGTTATCCGAACAGTGTGTCTGGCATTCATTTTATGCTCCAGTGGACCCGTTGTTGGGCAGTGGTTCAGACACTGCTTTGCCCTGCTGTGAAACACTTACAACTTTGATCCTTGAATTGACAAAAAATCGTTTACAACAGACTACAGAGGAGAAAGCAATGAAAAGGACCAAAGGGGTAGGGGTGGGGTTCAGGCTTTGGGATTTGGGCCCAGCAGACACATGTGAGGAGAGAGCTTTTGGGCTCTTAACTGATTGGCAATAAACGCAAAGATAGAAAAAAAATTGACCTTCACTTGAGTAAAAAAATACAGAGTATGATCAAAAGTTGCCGTTTTCCAGATCATTGCATTTTAAGTCTGCAAATAAAGGCTAATTTTCTGAGGGTTTTTCCATGATGTGTTTCTTGACTAGTGCAGACAGCACAGCTGATCTAAAGGTAATGTGCTCTGTGTAATTACTGTGTAGCACTCTGTTTCTCAAAACTTTTTGATCACACTTCTTATATTGTATGCGTGTTTGGAGAACAGAGGTGTGAGTGGTTTGATCAAATAAGACTCCAAAGATTTTGCTCTGTGAGTCTAAAATGCTATAAAACAGCTGTACCAGTTGTCCAGCTGACAAGCGGTACGAAATGTTTTAGTGTCAATAAAGTAACGTGAAAGGTTATAAAGGGCTGTCCCATGATGTCGGTAAAGTCAGTGAGGGCTCCGAGCTTTAGGCTTTCGGGGGGACATTGGAACTGGGCTGTTGTTTTCATTATGCTATTTGTTCTTTCCTCCTCATCATCTAATCCCGGTGCCTAGACTACAGAGAATGTCTTATTTCTTGGAGTTTTGGTTCTGCTATTCTAGTAGCAACTAATGTAGCCTTGAACTTTTAAGCAAGCAGAGCTGAAGGGGGGTGGGGGGGGGCTACAGAGGTTCACATCCAACGTTTTTTTTTCATTTACAAACTTTGAGTCTTCAACACATATGAATGTGTAAAATCAGTCAGGTTTGCTCGTTACATCCAACCAAGCGTCAGATAAACTCGGAAGTGGTTGAGACAAACAAAGGGGTGCAGATTGGACCAACTTACTGCCAAAAGTAAATGTCAAATTATTTCCTACTCAGTTGTCGTGAAAAACATTAGCTGCTTCAAGAAGTCACTCCTACAGTCTGGACGATTTGGCATACAAGGTGACAGACGTTAACACTGCAGATTGCAGTTTACATCATGTCCATTGCAATGAGATTTCCAGTCTGCAAAAAAAGGCTAATTTTTAATTTTTTTTCCATAGTTACATCCTCCATGAGAGAGCTCCGTGTAATTACTGTGGGGACAGAGTGCTAGTCTGTTCCTCGAAAGTTTTTGACCACACTTCTTATATTGTGTGTTTAGTGTACAGAAGTGTGAATCTTTTGATCAAATAAGATTACCATCAACTTTGAACTCCAAGGGTTTTGCTCTTTGAGTCTGAAATGCTATAAAACAACTATACCAGCTGGGCCGCTAACGGACGGATACGCTATAGCCAGGGTTGGGGAGGTTACTTTGGAAATGTAATGCAACTATTTCAATTATTCTATCAAAGTAATGTAACTCATTACATCTGATTACTTTTTTATTACTTTTCTAAATTTCTAATGAATGTTTTCAGTGCTTTTTTTTTTCTTTTTGGTGCATTTAGGTCTACTTGGGATGCTTGTATTTCTCAAGGAGTTCCAGGAAACATCTCCCAGATTATCAAAGTCAGTTTAAACAAGTCTTTTGTTCTTTGGCTATAGGTTGAAGTAATTATTACCATCTGATGGACTAATACTAATACCACTGGAAAAAGGGGGTCAGAGAGAAAGAGTGAAGAAATAAATGGAGAAAAATATTGAAAGTTATCTAAGGTAAGTTGATGGTAAGGGTGTATTTTTGGACTTGAAAAGACAGTTTGGGTTGAGGGATATGAAAGGAGGACTGAGGGAGAGTAGGAGAAAAGGTAAATCAAGGAGTCTGAATCTCATGCCAAGCCTAATTACCTTTACCTCCGGGAAAACGGCAGGGAGAAACCCTTCCCTTCACAGTGACAGGATGGAGGGAAAATGACTCTCTGGAGAAGAATGACAGAACAAAACCCCAATCTGTCCAAAAGGTACCTGTGTGTGTGCTCCCACATATGCCTGTGTGTGCGTGTGCCTTGTTCCACATGGACACCATAGATCCAAGTGTATGCATGTCCACTCGTCACACTAGAAATGAGTGTGGTGAGAGGACTTGCCTTATTACAATTAAGCTTTGCTGTTTCTTATATATTTAAGATAAATATTTACAGATATTTCCTTTTCTTTGTATTCTCTACTGACCAAAATCGCATGATCTAAATCCCAAATTCTAAATATCAAACACGGTTACACACATATTTCATAAATTATACACGGCCGTGGCAGCTTCAATCCTTTGTGACATTTAAAAGAACATTTCAGTCAAATCGAATTTCCAACTATCGACCTTTTAAGCTACCCTTTTTCTTGCCTGATTCCAGACCTCTGAATTGCTGCACTTTCCTCTAATTAGTTCAGCAACTCAAATAGATGTGGTGTTGTGCAAACTGAAAACTGTTTACCTCAGCCGTAGAAACAGCCAAATGATCAGAACTTTGTAGACAGTGTCTGACTGATTTAGCACAACATCCTGAGACATTGTAGCACTTATGATGGACAACTTTTACAAACTTGGTCGAAACCAGAGCAGCAGAACCAGAGATGCTGGCCCAGTCCCAATCTCCACCCACACAGACTCTGTGAGCCCTAGTTTCGTGGCGTGGCGCAGGGTGGCACAGGGTGGCGAAGCCGGCACAGTGCGAGTTTTGAGCGGCGCAGCCCAGCGCGCGGTCAGTTTGGCAGTTTGGTAGACCGCGCTGCGCCGAGATGGGTGTGGCGGCGCGG
>JAQLOL010000020.1:2010183-2020912 GCA_029783665.1 Naso thynnoides | reverse complement strand
TTTTTTTTTATATATATATATATATATATATATATATATATATGTGTGTGTGTGTGTGTGTGTGTGTGTATGCGGGGTGGTTGGTGTATTTAGTTGAACAGCATTTTGCAATTGAATGTCGTCGGACGTGCTTTCTTATTAATGCATGTGCATATATTGTGTATAAGGTATGTGCACATGGGCATGCACAGTGTGTGTGTGTGTGTGTGTGTGTGTGTGTTTATGTGTGTGTGAGTCACTAAGGAAAATAGGGGGAGCTGTCAAAAAGAACAGCACTCAACTCCCACCGGCTCAGAGGGTACGAGAAACAAAACGCCAAGCCAGCAGGCCAACAGATCACGTCTGAACCTTGCCCAGCCACACACACATTCACACAGCAAACACAGCGAAAAACACACACGTCCTCTGGGCAGTGCAACAACAGCCGTTGCCCTGCGGCATGGGACAGGCATGTGTGGAACTGAACCAAACTGCAACAGAACAGACTATTAGAGCCCAGTGGATCAATGTGCTCCCAAACACACTCAGTCACACACAGGCAAACACACACAAATTGGCGGCTCTGACTAATCTATTGTCAACAACACAACAAGCAAGACCAACCCACTACCACTATCCAATTGCAGAGGAGCTGTGGCTCTGAGTGTGGCAACATGTGCCACCTATAGGCAGGAACATGAACAGCAGCTGAATTTTCAGCACTGCAGATGCAGACATGCAAGCTCTTCTACAAATTGCTCCTGGTGGGATTAATAACGTTGTCTGAATTTAAATCTGATGCCGATACTGACATACACATGCTAGACATACTGTTTTTGTTTGTTTGTTTGTTTGTGTGTTTTAAACAGCTTATTATGTTGCTGCACAGTTTTGAATTAGTAGTACAATATGTGCTCATTATCAAGTATGATGTCATATGTTATCATATTAGTGTGCAAATAACATCCACTTAATAACTTTTAAAGAAAGGGAAATAATCCAGGTTGTGACTTCCTTTTAGATAATTTGTAATAAATTTATTTGAATATTTCAAATCTCTGAACATAGAAGACTAGACATGCATTTCATGGAGAATAATCACAACAGGATTTATTTTGAAAAAAACGGGCTAAAACAAACCCAGATTACTTATTTCTATTTAATGAATTAAAAGCACACGTGGTGACATCGAACATGGATCAATTTAATTCACGACGAAGAAAGCAGAAATGTTAAGATTGCGTTCTCTGAGGCCCATAGTTCTGTTTGGGAGTGATTACACTTCTACAAATTCAGATTTCAGATTTATTCATTTAAAACAGGGACAGTACATGTTAATGAACACTTGCATACAAATATGTAAGTTTATAGCCAGTGGCTAGTTTCCATCTTTAGTCCCTTAGCAGGTTGATGTTAAGAAAAAAACAGCAATAAAAAAAAAGTACAATATGCAAACAAACAAATATTAAACAATAAACAAGTTGCCAATGACCACAAGTCAGAGGACCATAGGAATTTTAGGTTTTAAGTGCTGAAGTTCTTCAGTGCCAAAGTACTAAAGTGCGTATGTGACACGGTTAGAATAAGGCCTCAGTCAGGGGTCCAAATATTAATCAAAGCATGAAGCAGCTTAGCAACACATACGGAGCAAAAGAATTCACAGTATTCTAGGATTCTTTGCTCTCATTCACACCTCCGGGCAATTTAGAGGCAAAGGATAATCAAAGAGTAGGTGTGTGTTCAACGGTTTTAAGGCATGACATGGAGGCGAAGAACCACCCGACACGAGGGAATCTCTCTAATCTGGCTATTTGTACATATATAAAAATGTGAGGGTCTCAGTCAGATCTGAAAATGTAACTTTTAATTTAAGAAAATATATATATAAAAAAAGACTGAAATTAATGTGATGTCACATCTTTGCGGTGTTCGTTTTTTAGAACATTTAAATCACACAGACAATGCTGATGAGGCCTACTTGCTGGAACTTTGTTGGTGGTACGGCTGCTTCTGCTCACGCTGATTAAACACATGAAAGGACATTTCGAGTGTGTTCACATTAGGCACCGTTGTTTCTAACCGTGCCTGAACTTTTGCTGCTTTTTCATTTCATTTTTGTTCCTGTTCAGTGGCTGCAGTCCTGTTTTTACCTCAAGACTCATCACCTCATACTCATCGCATATGTCGTCAGGACAACCACACTATCATTGAACAGGGTGTTTTGATTTGACGTGTGTTTTATTTTGAAAATTGGCCGGTTTCTCGGTGCCTTTTCTCTGTGTGACTTCCTGTTAAGTACGACCTGCTCTGATCTGCTCTGTTCAGCTTTACAAAGTCGCTCGCAGCTCACGGAAATATAGGACAAACGCCGAAACAAGCGCTGCAGAGCGCTCTGCACCGCGGTGCTCCGCGCTGCTGCAGCGGGCAGTGTGGACAGTCACACGGGCGGCGAATGGAAACTGGCTCCACTCCGCGGCCATTCGCGACGCGACCGCATCCAGTGTGTTTTAGCTGTTAGTGTATCGGCTTTTTCTCACTCTTAGTGAGTTGCTTTAGCCATGCAGCTGAAAAGGTTTTCATTGCTTGAGTGTGCTCTTTTTTCACTGATTCAAATCAAACAGAAAATGTCTCAAACCTTCAAGAAGCAATAAGCTCATCCTGAGTTTTTCCACAGAATTGTGTTGCTGTGACTCGGCAGCAGAGTCGGTTGTCCACTTGTCAGAAGGCTGGTGGTTCAGTCTCTGTCTTCTCTAGTCTCCACGTCAAAGTCTGTTGGCAAGAACCTAAATCCCACATTGCTCTTGATGAACATTTAGCACCTCACAGGCTAGCCTCTGCCACAGTGTATAAATGTGATTGCTGTCCTGCGGTGTTGTAAAGTGCTTTGAGTGGTCGCTAAAAGTAGAAAAGCGCTACATAAATGCAGTCTATTTACCACTCTACAATCCATAAGCTCCTGTATTGGCAATTACGACTGATAGGAGGTTGTGTAATGAGGCTGGTTTAAGACTTAAACCCTCTGATGATGCTGGCAGCTTAAATATATAGCCACCACGTAATTAGGCTGGTTTATGTAAGCAGATAAATATCTAGAACAGCACCATTAAATATAGTCGGCATGTGGGAGGGTTTGTTTGGAGGTGGGAGGCTTGTCTGACCATCTGACCGTTCCTTCACAATGTCAAGTAGACACAGCTTTATAATTGGCTAGCTAATGAAGTGGTGCAGAGATGCGGCATATCTGATACGAACACAGCATAATTGTATCTATAACGTCACGAGATGACCACGAGAAGAAACGAGAAGGGAAAAAATGCATGAGGCGGTTATACATGCTGCTGCAGAGGCATGTGTCTGCTCCAGTGGAGCTCAAAGTAATGATAAATTACTCTATTGAACACGGTACAGTGCATAAGTGTTCAGCCAACGAGACAGAAATAAATACATGCATATTTACAAGTGCTACATTTAAATATATTTTACATACATACTGCATTCCCTTTGCTGCCATCTAGCAGTTTGAAACCGCAGTAAGAGCAACAGTAACACTTAACTACAAATATTTATCTTGTGCTTTGGTTTTTCCAGAGCTAATACAACAGAGCTGCATTCTGTCACTTGATGGTGGATGCTAAAGACTGTTTTTATGCAGCGCTGTTGCAACACGAGTCGGCACTCGCCCATTCACACACTAACAGCAGGGTACAAAGTGCCATCAGAAACTCATGCACAAACATTCATACACCAGTGGCGCAGCCGTCAGGAGCAATATGTTCAGTTTCTTGCCCAGTGACACCGAGACATGCAGTCAAAAGGAGGAGGGGATCGAGCCACCGACCTTCCGATTAGTAGACGACCCACTCAACCTCCTGAGCTACAGCTACAGCTGATGAGACACAGTGCAGCAGCGTGGGAGTTTTTGGGGTTATCGTGCGCGATGTCACTGCTGAGGAGGCTGACACAAAGCACCTTTTCTGAAACACTGAAATGAACACAAATAGCCATCACAACCTCCCTGACGTCGGCGGAATCGCAGAGGTGTTTCAGCAAGCTGAAGACGATTAAATCATTTTTTCTCTGAAGTAACACGGGACAGGACAGGGTGAACGCACTGGCTACACTGTGGGTTCAGCGACGGTTCATCCAAAAATCACTTTAAGGACACGGTGATCAACCTGTTCGTGTCCCAGGAAGACTGTCGATGAGAGCTTCTCTTTAAACAGGGTTAGTCATAGACTCACAAGTCGGTCCCTAGATGCTTTGTTTAACTAGATACTGATGACATGCGCCCAGCTTTGTTGCTGAACTGGGTGGAGACAATTACAGAGTGTACAAAAACCCTCGCATTGCCGAACCAATCCAAAGTCTTTAGGAGTGGATTTTTCTAACAGCGTAGGCCACATATTCTGTCGTTTCACATATCTCTTTATCATTCTTGCATATTTTGTTTTCTCAAAAATGCTTCGTGCTAGAACAATCAAATGTGTGTGTGTGTGTGTGCACAAGTTTTGCAGCAGATCTTTCTTGTGGGTACTTCTGTATCGTGTTCCTGCAGTGCTCTTGCGATAAGAAGGTGTGCGTTGCCGTTGCTGTAACTTGGTGTGTCAGATGTGACGCTGCTGTTGCTTTGGTGTGAACTACTCTACCCACCAGCCACCCCTGACTGCAAGAGTGGAACAATAAATAAAAAGAAAGAAAAGAATGTATAAGAACAGATGATAAAATACATGTAGCCTGAAATGACTAAGATACATGCATCCACTTAATAATCATCTTTATTACTCTATCTGCATCCAGTTTCAGTTGGAAACTGTTTGGCTGTACATTGCCTTAGTTAATCCCTGTTTCCACAGCCAGACATTAAGCTGCAATGTCTGAGCACAGTCCATATGGCATAAATGCAATAATGTAACACTGGAGTGTCTATTTTCAAATTAAAGCACATTGCAAATCACTGATTATCTGCTTTTGATGCAAGAAAAAAAAAACATTTTTGGCAGGGAATTCTTTCAGTCCTGAGTAATGTCTGAAAAGGAAGGGGGGCCATTTGTACCATCCACAGTGGAAAATATGCCCTTGGCACCACACAGTATATTGTCTCGTAAAATAAAAACTGAAATGGATTTTTAAATATGGCAAGCATAAAACATTTGAATTAGCCAGTCACTTGGAGGAAGTCTTGGATATAAAAAGACCTTACTCAGAATAAAAAATAGACCTCTGTGATCAGAACTTTTTTGTTTTTTTTTCATCCTCCCTTTGCTATTTGGTGTATATTTGACAGTTGAAACTTTGCGTGTCGACATTTATTGTTGTGATTGATGTCGGTCATTTGGCTTTGCATAAGCGTCAGAGGAACAAGTAACTACGGAACAGTAATGTTACTGCACTTTTTTCTAACAGCTGACTGATTCTGAGGAACTGGATCCATTTACGCACATTACAAACATGATAATTATGGTGTAGAGGATAATGACTGTCTGCTCTGATCAACCAGTTCACTGCATTACCCTCCTTAAGCTCTACCTTTTCTTTTTGCATTCAACCTGAGTTATTACCTCAAGGCCAAGCAAGCACTATGGACTCAAGCACATAATGCATCTTTATTGCATAGGCCTAAGGCTTCTCTATAGCCGGATGTCTGTATTAGCAAATCGAAGGCCAGCACTGTACAGGCTGGCGGAGGAAGGAGAGTTTTGCAAAGCGGGAAGGTGAAGGTGAGTCAAACTGCCAACGCAGTCAGGAGCCAAGTTGATAATTCTGTTAGCATAGGCCGCTATAAGCAAGGCAATGCAGCGGCAGACGGTTCAGCACGCACCCGGCTTTCAGAGCAATCTCCTGAGACACAGACAGAGAGTGGGAGAGAGGAGGAGAGAGATAAAAAGAGGGAGCGAGGGAACGGAAACATGCAGGAGACAGAGGAGAATAAAGAGAGAAAGAGATAAAAGGCCTTTCTATATTCACTCGGCTTCCATCCTCTTTCCCCCCAGCGGGCCGGGATCGCCTCCACTTATTGAAGAATAAGAGCTATTGGTGGATTGGCTGATAGCTAAGACAATATATGGGAGGGCAAAGGGAAAGAGGACAAAAGAAAGGGGAGAGGAGGGGAGCGAGGGGGTCGAAGATGTAGAGGAGTGGAAGAGGGGAAGTGAGAAAGAGCATTCCCCTCCATTTTGAAACCCTGCATATTTTACACACAAAACACACACAGGGCTGCACACTCCTCACACTATTCTAACTAGAGTATCAGAACATTGCAGCGCTGTGACCTTGCATCACACGCTAAGGTCAAACAGCCTGGCCAGACGGTGGATGGAAACAGGAGAGAGGAGACACGGCAATCTCTAAATCTCTATTAAAGCCAGTCACTTTGGCTCCTATTAGCTTTCCCAACTCCGAACCAAACCAGCTCTGAGGAGGCCATTGTGAGCGTTTTCAGAGCTTAGAGCTGACTTTCTCTCCTCAAGGACCGGACGTACAGAGGACTCATTTAAATGCACGATGTGAAAATGTTATCGATGGCGTCTGAAAACGCTAAAAAACGAAAACAGGAAAATAGTGCATGACAATGTCGCTGCGAATCTCAGCAAGAATAAAAGTATTCCAAATGCATTCAGCTGTTTTGTGGCAGCTGTTGAGTCGTAAGACATTTCACACCTGCTTTTGCAATGAAATCTGCTTCATTTGGATGGAGTCTTTGTTAAAAATACGCAGAGCAGATTGGTACAGAGATATTGTACAGTATATGTCCAAGTGGTACTTGAAAATAAAGGTCTGGCTGCTTTTACAGTGTCCTTTTTTTATGATTTTGCCTGCTACTTTACATTTTTCACACACCGCTGCTCCATGTTTGGCTATTATTAGTTCACATGAAAACATGTGAGAGAGCATTTCTGCAAGCTACTAAATAATGAAACAATTTGGTTTATGTGAATTCTGCCTTCAGATATGTGGCATCCAAATGCATACTCACACGTGCAGCTAAAATACACAAATGTTTTCCCACCAAAACACACAAAAACATGGATCTGGTCGCCATCAGTTTAGCACAGTGCACCGATGGTGCTGGAGGCAAATATGGATGCACGAAATTTAATTTCTTTAATAATAATAGAGTCCATTTCTGTGGGTCAGGCACTATTCTTTCTTTTTTTTTTTTTTTTTGGGTTCAGGCATAATAACCAAATTTGTTTTTCTCAGGCCAGAAATGAAAACAAACAAAAACAAATAATGATCCCAGAATACTGATTTTACGGCACCGTCGTTTGCAACACTTGCTGCAGCTGTGCAACATCAATCATAACTCACAGCCACACTTTCATTGCCTTGTATTGGATCTTAAGCTACAGCTGTACTGTGGGTGCAATATACAAACATTGCAGAGGAAATTTGCTTAAAATATACCACAACAAGCAAACGCCATCATTACTTCACACTGTACCTATTATTTGTATTCTGGCTGAGCTACAGAACTTGATGTTTTGATGGTTTTTGGGCACACAGTGAGCACAGGGAGGATTTGCCTCACATCTTTTGATGAAGGTTACTTATACAAGCAGAGGCGGCTACATGAACAATAGATGGAAGGCAAACAAACAGAAAGCTCCGTGTTCTGTGCTGCACGTCACCTTAAGTGGTGAGATGTAACAAACAGCAGTGTGGTCTGTGGTTCTTAGGTGAGTCCTCCTCTTCTGTTCATTTCAGCTTAATTATCCTAATGTTAATATCAATCCATAAAAACACACATATTATTACCTCATGTTGTGTTATATGTATATCAACTCAAATATTTGTGAGCATTACCAGTTTTGAACTGCAGTTTGGTATTTAAGGCCTGTAGGCCTCACTGACCTCGGGTCATACAGCCCATAATCCATATCTTCACGTACAGTCAATTGCTTAGCCATCATGCTGCCGCAGAATGGATTTTTAGCAAAGCCTCAAGAAAAGTTTAAAAAACTGAGCTGAGGGAAAATTGTATATATCACTGAAACAATGCAACTTTTTTGTGTGTTGACATCCGAGAGAGGTTGCCCAGGGTTTCCCATGGAGGTAAAAAGGGTGGCATAAAGTGTATAAGTGTGTATGTGTGCGTGTATGTGTGCGTGTGTGTGCATGCGTCTGCCCAATGACACCTGCACGTTGGGGTGTGGGGAAGGAGTGTGGGAATGTGCTCCAACTTTATTTTATACACTAACCGTTGTCTCACCTATTCATTTCTAATGGCCGGTCATTTTTGACTGGGAACACCACGGGTAAGTACACGTTCAATAAAACACACAAAATTTACTGAAAATTCTCAAAATTTATTTTGTGTGTGCGGACGCCATGTATGAACAAAGTCGTGGAACCTCATGACAAACAATTGAAATTAACTGCATTTTTTTTTAAAAGAGAAAAGTTGTACATCGCCCAAATTTGACTGAACATACAAGCAGGCTCAGAAGAAGAGAGCGAAGAAAAGTGAGTCTTCAGACAGAGGAGACTAAAGAAAGCCGAGCTGTTTAGTGAATGAGAAGCTTGACATTATCAGCCACTCTGGAGGAATGCAGCCATTTGCAGATAAATTAAGGCCTTTAGTTTAAAGTTAATTGGATCAACTAGCACTGCACCTTTGCAAGCACTGGGGTCACCTCGGATTTTTCATATCCAGGTAATTATGTTTTGCGTGGATGTGTTTTTGTCCGCCTGCCCTCCACAGCTTGAACTCGGCACAACATGTAAGGAGGTTAAACTAGCCTCCGGCAGCGGAGCTCAGAGAGCAAATAAGGTGAAATATTATCATAACGCTCACCAGGGACTGTGATACCGCGCTGTAATTGGAAGAAAAACCACAGGATCTGGTTAACGACTTAATCTGTGCGTGTTTGTCCTTCAGGAATCACTAAAAACACGTGAGTATCACCTCTGAATGTCACCAGATACACACTGTGAGAGGCAGAATAAAACCTTTATTCCACAAAAAAATATTTATCTTTCCGTCTTTCTCCCTGATACTTACATCATCTGCTCGCTCACACTCTTCTCTGCATCATTCTGTCTGTGTTGCTCCCTCCCCCTCTCTCTCTCTCTCTCTCTCTCTCTCTCTCTCTCACACACACTCACACACACACACACACACACACACAGACAGTCATACACACCTTCTTGCCGTGGGAGACTCTGGCGTCTGTGCCGGTGAATAAAAACCCCATTATTCAGCTAATTAATAACTTAATTAAAGCTCGCTGGCACGTCAGCCGTGCTTGATTACATCATTATTAGGAGTAATTGGGGATTTCTTTAATGGCACCTTGAGAGAAGGAGAGAGAGAGAGAGAGAGCGAGCGAGACATAGAGAGAGAGAGTGAAACATAGAGAGAGAGATGTTCTTGCAGCTGCAAAGTGCTTACTTTTCCTCAAATACACAAATTAACATCCATGGATTAAAACAGCAAGAGAATTCAATTTAACTCAGTTTAATTCCCAACTATCAGCTAAGTGGTTTGTGCATAATTTTGGCATCAATTACTCATCAATAAATCCACTGGCAGCTGCCGTTGGGTCCTGTGCTGCATTTCATTTTGTACCTCCAGAAAAAAAAAGGTACATTCATCAACAGAATAAAAAAGAGAGAGAGAGAGAGAGAGAGAGAGAAATAAAAAAAGAAACCTGCTATTATTACAAGTTATCTTCTCACGTCGTGGTAACCTCAGTGGGTTTTGTTAGTGGTTCATCATTAGTTACAGTCTGATACAAAGCAGCGTTAAGCGTCTTTTGTTAACAGTTTTTCTCAGGTGCTTTAGCTCATTTTCTCAACTTGCACTTCTGAAACCACCACACCAATTTAGACTTGAAAAACCCACAGAAAATTTGTCAGAGTGTGTGGGAGCCAGTGCAAACTACTTACAATTAAGAAAGAGCATGCTGCGCCAAATTAAAATTTATTAGCTGCACCCAGAGGCTCCGAGGGTCGCTCTGTTGGTCGGTCAGTCTGTCTGTCCACAAAAATTCTTCACTCTTTGGTGGCCACTGTTTTGCCTGAGGTGGCTGAAATTTGGCACAAAAGTCAAGTGTGTGTGTGTGTGTGTGTGTGTGTGTGTGTGTGTGTGTGTAGGTGTGTGTTGTATTCATGCCAATTGGCTAAAAGGGGGCATGGCAGTGAGAGAGACCTGTAATAAAAAGATGCATAGCGTCTAAACGGATTTATTTGAAGGCTAAGTTCAGTTTTTTGCACTAACTACAATAAACGCTCATTTGAAAAGAAGTGAAACTCGCCGAGTGTTTAGTGGTGTCCTCTCATGTACCTAAACTAAAACACAAAGCTAAACACAGATATATAACCTGGAAAAGATTGTTTGTTTGTTTCATGAAGCAGAAGAAAGAGCTGCACACACGCACACTTTGATTGGTCATGGCTTGCCTTGCCCCAATAATTTAGCCTTGCACTCTTCCATAACTTATCAGCAGTATGACTCTTGAGGGAGGCATCATTGCGGACATTAATTTTTATTTCTTTACTTTCTTTCTTTCCAAATATACATTGACGAAAGGCTTTAACATTCAAACGAGTACACAGTATTTTTGCATTCTTACATTTTTTGCTGCTGGTTGCAGCTGTTGGGAATTCATGCTTGTGTAATAATGATTTAGCAACTGTTTTGCAGCAAACAGTTGCCCGCATGCTGTTCTGGGGTCAGCAGGGAGTGACTCCTGACATCCAGAGGGCTGTGAAACACTATGAAAGGGGGGCTGTCAGGTTGGAAGACCCG
>JAQLOL010000020.1:1986098-2004899 GCA_029783665.1 Naso thynnoides | reverse complement strand
TCTTCCAGTGATGGAAATGTGCAGCTAAGTGGAGGAAATGCTGCTTTGTGCTCTGTCGCTCTCCAAGGTGCTGAAGCTGGAGCTGTCAGCTGCTGGGGAGATGCCTGAAACGTTCCCTTCAGTTCACACTGACAGGAACACGAGGAGCAGGACGTCCTCAGCTACTGACAGGTATTTCCCACATAGCTGGACTACTCACTATTGTGGTCTAATAAACTGCATGAGGAGACTATCGGTGTTATCCAATTAAGTTTTGTATTCACAGTTTCTGACTTGATGTGTTACTTAGTTAGCAGAGTGTATTTAGCGCGACGATTTCAATTTGTTTTCAAGTGTATTCATCTATTTTTTAAAATAATTATTATCATAATTATGATCTTTTCTCTGTTATTTTGGCAATACCTTATTTGAAGGTCTTCTTCAGTAATTTGCCTTTCATGTGCACTGTGGTCCTCTGCAGCTACTCTGAGAACAACGGCTAGTCTTCCTGGGACCCACATTCAAACAAAATATATGCGTACATACATGCATTCAATATGATAAAATTGTACACAATGAAAAGAAGAAAAAAATCCAGTTTTTAAAATCTAGGGCTAGTTCATTGTAATATCATAACCATAACTTCCACCAATGATTAAGGCTGGATAATCTTTTCACTGTAATATGCACAATATAATACAAACCACTATCTCACATCATAGTCAGTAGAGCTAGCAACTCTCATACAGTTATACAACACAGTTTAACTAACACAGATTTATCAATATAGTACTGCGTAAAATCTATTAATATAACATTCATATAATATCTATTAATATGAGATTCACCATATATGATGTGTAACTTTCAATGTCCATCAATACAATATAAATCATATTCAAACAATACAATATGACTGTCTCGTTAACATTCATTATTCACTACTATCCTCCATTTATTATTTTATTTATGTATTTACTTTCCCTAATCTACTGTGAATCATTACGATGCAGTTTAAGTTGTTATTGAAAAGCTTTTTGCCTTCAGTTCCATTTTGCCAGAGCTCTGTACATCACTGTCTTCCTCACCGCATTGGATTTTGGCATAGGTGCTGTAAAGCACTCCAGCTGTCTTGTAGATTAGTTATGTCTGTTGCAAGTTTAATGAATTAATATGAATTAATTCCAATAAATAGCTTTTGTTGTTGTTGTTGTTAGCGCAGATATTTAAAATAAATAAATAAATAAATAAGACCAACAAGTAATCTTTGTTCCGCCATCAGCTGAGACAGGCATTTATGCATCTGTAATATATAATTTGACCTGTTTCCATACCAATATATATATATATTAAAAGAATAAAAACAGCTCTCATTTAACTTTAAAAGATAAGTGAGTGTTTAATCTTGGGCAACTGAAAAGACGTATTACTTTAGATATTTCCATTCTGATGGCAATATTAAACAGAGGTACAAGACGGTGGGTGGAACATATTAAACTGTTTTTATGTAAACACATCCAAACAAACAAACAAACACAGTGTGTCTCCTTAAAGCAAATAGCAGGCATTACTTCATGAGCAATGACACTGTACTAGAAATGTGAAAGACTTTTTACTGATGCCAAATTGAGTTTTATCATACTGAGCAGCTTTTCAAGGATTCGGAGATGAAAAATTCACAGGTATCAAATGTGGCCACTGAGGGAGGTTGTCAAGTGCAGCATTAATCAAGCTGAACTTGTGATGCTGATGCTGGTTAAGGTCGCAGCATTTGTGTCTGCTGTTGTTTGTGTAGGATAACACGACAAGCAAAGCTTTAAGTGTCCTTTAACTCCCACACTCAGCTGTCTCTCTCTGATCACTCCTGTTTTCAGTGCTTGGGTCTGTCCGTCTGTCCAACTGTCTCTGCAACTTTTTTTGCCACATGTTAACACGTTCAGTCACATCACCAGTGGCTGCCGGCCAAACCCTGGCTTATCACACACTCTCTGCGTGAGCATTTGCATGGGTGTGCACAAGCGTGTGAGTTGAATAATGCTCTCAGCAGAAAGAGCAACCCAGACTGCCCCCTCAAAAAACAAAACAGGCATCTGACCATTTCTGTCGGAAAATGAACATTCTGGCACTCGCTTTAATTGGCTTTATTGCAGCCATAAATCAACGTGAGATGCAAATGTGCCTGAAAATGTCAGCAGATAAAGACGTCATGCATGGAAGCAGATGGGAGCTGTTGCTGTAATTTCCGTTTTAGATCAAAGGGACATGAATGCACATATTTGTGCTCTGATGCCGTCCGGCAGAAGGCCGAGGCAAATGACTATTTCTCTGATGACGGCATACCTCTCCACATAAAGACTGTGGTCATCTCTCAACCGGTGCACAGCTGCCTGCTGGCGTGAATCAAGCACGCCCAAATTTAATCAGCTGCACACGAAAGCAAAGCGATCCTCGGGAAACAGGTTGAATGTATGTTTCCTTATACTGTAAAGCCGGCATTTAGTGCCCATCTAAATTTTTAATTGTTTCATTTTATTTTTTTTACATTTTTCGCATTTCCTGGTTTTGTAGATTTCAATTCCAGTTGCTCATTTCAAGGGCTGACCATAAAATGAAGAACAAAACAAAACAGTATTTTACAGCATTGATTAGACTAAAATATGAAATATAAATTTAAATATTTCATTGTCAAAGATAGTTTCATTTTTCGTTAAGAAATGACCCTCCACCTGTTCTTCCCAGGAGCTGCATGAACCAAGCGATCCCTCCAGATCTCTAAACCCCACTCTGAGAAGCAGTGGTCCACATTTCCTCCTCTTCTACAGAGCACTGAGAAACAGCTCTGGCCTACATTTTACAGCTCATTAACTATATGAAGACTAGCTGCACAAAATATACAGACAGAGAGCATGACTGTATTGTCTCCAGGCCCATCACTGAGAGCAAACGTGTGTGTTAGCTACAGTGTGTGTCAATGCGCGCATTAGAGACAACATGCAAGAGATGAGACGCAGAGGTCAAAGAAGTGAGCTCCTGACAAGTTAGTTTTAGAGAGAACATGTCTGAAAATTAAACAGTAGATAGAGATAACTCTGACAAAGATTAATAAATACATTGTGACTTAATATTATCTGGGTGTTGAAGAGAATATAGACAAATCTATGCAAATGTAACTGGTATATTTTAGTCATATAAAATGTCAAACTCATTTCACTGGTTTTTAAGGAGATACAGATTTTTTTTTTTTCATTTAACTATTTATGTGTTAAACTAAACAGGAAGCTTAGATATATAAAAACACTTAAGCAAATGAAAAACATGGAGACATCACTTATTCAAAAAAAGGAGGAATATAAAATTCATATCATCAAGGAAATTTGAAGTATACATTCTTATGTACATGTAGTTTGAACATATACACACACACACACACACACACACACACACACACACACATACACACAGTTGGACTGAGTGGCAAAACAGTTTACGGTTTAGCAGCGGAAACTGCAAAACTGGGAGTAAAACAAACAATTATCTGCTTTAATTACAGGCAGCTGGAGTCGCCAGTGATCCGTACAACTTACCCAAGCACCAGTGGTCCACGGATTTCGTTTTTTTTTCTGACATTTATTGTTACCTGGTTTCATCGCCAGGAAAATTGAGCTTGAACGCATACAAACACCTGGACATCAGCTGTCCATAAAAACACCAATAAACAAAATTATGAACATACTTATAATGTGTTAAAAAGGCGTACAGTGCTGTACAATCCCAGTTATCTCATAGAAAGTGTTACCTTAAGTTTTGCTTTGTGGAGCAGCTTTACCACCTTAGACAGATAAACCAGGTTTGCCTTGGAGCGAACACTAATGTCATCTGATCATCCCCATTTGTTTGGAGAACTCAAGGCTCATCATCGTGGATGCTTTTTTTTTAAAATGCCGACAAAAGCTTAACACAGAATGTGAGTTAAGGTTTGATTTTACCCCCAAAATCAAACTGGCTTCTGCAAATCCCTGTTTTTCTAATGTTAGTCGTTTCTGCAAATTGCAGCGTTCCATTTGCTTTTTTTGTTGCTTTTGACAGTCTGCTCCGAAATACCTGTGACTTTTGTTGAATATATTTATGCAGTTAATCACAGAAAAAGCTCTTTCCCGTTTTAGAGGTGTTTTTTTGTGTGTGTTTGGCAGCACACAAACTGTATGCTCAGGCTGCCACTCAGTGGGCTTATCTGCAGTGACTTCCACCGATGGTGACGTCGTGTGCATACCCTCTATTAATGCCACTAGATATAACATGAAAAATAAGGCCTTCAGAAACATAGAGACAAGTTTGTACAAATGCCTGTGCAAGGATACGCCACATGTACAAGGCACAAAAGCTCCACATGGCAGTGTCCAGGTAGCTACACATTCAGTTCAACCTCAGCAGCACACATCTTTTGTCACCTCTTTTCTGGGTGTCACTGAACCATCATTAGCTGATTAATGTCTCCCTGCTGTGAGTGTTAATTGACATAATCTATTCTTCATTAGCTTTGCCCCTCTACAGACAGAGTCAATGTGTTCCTTCACCCCTCATTTAATGCAAGGTGGTCTTGCCCTTCACCTTGGGCTAATGGTGGGCTGAACCAAGTGACGTTCCTGGGGAGGGTTAAGTTTTGCCATTGCTGGCAGAGTCAGTGCTGATCAGACACGGTGTGCAAGTGCATTACTCGTGTAGATGAGGTCTTTCTTTGCAAACTAAATTCGGGAAATGTCAACTGGATGACACACTTGACAGGAAAGCCTGAGTTGTCTTCATCCATTGTGCTGTTCTCCAAACACCCTCATCACTGAAAAGGTAATTTATTACAATGAATGTGTTACGGATCATTTCAAGTGCAGGATGGGTCGAAGAGACAAGCTACGGTTCTCGTCAGTGTCAGTGATGACAGCGATTTTGGTCAGAACCTGAAATTCTAACAAAATTGTCTTTCAGCTTTCATATTTTTTTTTATTAAGTCTGGCATAATTTTTCATATTTGTCCTTTGCCTTTTTGGAATGGGGGTGTGGTCCCTTGGGAGTGGCACCATCATGGCCGTATCATTTTCAGCTGACAGCAGTGTTGGAAGTCAACTTATTATTCTGTGATAAAAGCCAATTTTAGAGGTCTTTGACTGATAACAGCACTGATGTTTTCCTCCCTTTCAGTGATTTTTACTGTAGTTCTTGTCAGCACTGTGCACACTGACAAATCCATTCTTAATCTCATCTACAAAGCTGTGAGATTAACAGGAAAATAGAAGTCAGTGAGTCAAACATTTGAGCCTTCTGAATAACTGAAAAAAAACCCCCAAAAAACATTAAGAGACGAGCAGTATTTCCAGCATATTCTCAACCCTTCTCATCAAATATAAAAATAGAATCTCATACAGACGAGGGTCCATCGTTCAAAGCCTACCTGCCACAAAACCTTTCTAAATGTGATTTCAAAGCGCAGGTCTACACATGGTTAGGTTTAGAAAAAGGAGGGGTCAGCTTTCCATTTTTTGTTTGTTTTTTTTGTTTTAGCAAGATTAAAGTCACATGTACAAGAAAAAAAAAACGTTGATATTCTCTGATAAAGTCACAAATTTACAAAAAAATAAACTAAAGAAAATGTGTTTTTCTTTCTATGAAGGAAGGAAACAGTCTACACTTTGCAAGATTGGACAAATGTTGCTTATTCTGGATTATGCCTGCAGGGGCAGATCTTATCAAACTCTGCTTTTCAGTTGGATAATAATAATGATAATAATAATAGCAATAATGAGGAACACATAGAGGAATAAAGACATACTTGTTATTTTAGCCCAGTGAGGGTTGTGGAGCTCAGGGACAGACTGGTTTGGTTTGAACGACTCTGGAGTGAATGAGTCCAGCCAGAGAATCAGATTTTACATGATACTTTAATTTCAAATGGAGAGAAACTAACACAGTGAAGGTGTGTGCTCCTTGATCACTCACACACACACACATGTCAACAGGGAGAAGGAAAAAGGCGTTAATTGGTGTTAACAGGCTGAACCTGGAAATGTGTGTCCGTGCCGACCGATGTCCACGGCAGTCAGCCGAGGGCGTGCTAAGGGCGTGTGTGACCTACACCCAGAATCACAGAATCATCATAGCAATCTGGAAGTTGAAGCGACAATACCAAAGGGCCCAATGCTTTTTGGGACTTAGCGCCCCCTCAGCTGATTGACGTGGACCTCGGTGTGCGTGAACATGTGTATTGCCAGGTTCAGCACAGACAACTAACGCCTTTTTCTTCTCCTTTTAAGTGTGTGTGTGTGTGTGTGTGTGTGTGTGTGTGTGTGTGATAAGGGCCACACACCTTCACTGTGTTAATTTCCCTGCATTTGAAATTAAAGCATCATCTAAAACCTGATTTGCTGGCTGGAATCATTCACTTAGCACTTGTTAAAGCCAAAGCAGTGCATCCCTGAGCTCCACAATCCTCATACTGGCCTAAAATAACAAGTATTTCCTTATTCCTCATTATTATTATTATTATTATTATTATTATTATTATTATTATTATTATTATTATTACTCAGCTGAAGTGTTTAATATGATCTGCTACTACAGGTATGATGCAAAACAAGCAACATCTGTCCAACCTTTTTAAAGTGTCGACTGTTTCCTTCCTTCAGAGAAAGAAAAACACATTTTCGAGTATAATTTGCAAATTTGTGACTTTATCATTAACTTAATAATTTGAATGTGATTTTCTAAGTTTTTATATTTGCTTTGGGACTCTGTCAGAGAATCTGAGCCCCCCCCAATATGCCGTTGTAGATCTTGAACTCTAGTTACCAAAATTTGTTTGAATGATAAAAACGCATCCCAACACTTTTAAAAAGAAAACGAAGAAAACAATATGATCAAGGACCAACAACATTCAGAGCCAGGATGTGTCCTGTTAACAAAAATCCACTGATTTGTTTTTTAGAAAGGTTTTTAACCAGCAGCTGTTTTGACTAGAAGGAAAATGTGAGAAACAGTTGAACACTGTTTTTTCTCTCCCCTAAAGAATTTTAGAAAATTAACCAGAGGAAAGTAAACCTGTTATTGAAAAAACCGAGGAAAGTCAAACAGAGTTGAGCTCAATGCATAGAAATGTCAAGAAATCACCATGTTGTTGCGATAAAGTCAGAAAAAAAACAAGCAGAGACAGACTGAGTCCTTGGTGTATATTTAGACTGAAACCAGCAAAGACAGAGAGAAAGAAAAAAAAAGGAGGAAACAGATCTGGAGAAAAAGTAAAATGAAGCTGAGGAGGGTGGAAGGGATTGATTTTCTCTGACATTTCTCACTGAAAAAGTTCTGAACTCGTCACAGAGAGTTGGGAAAAAAAGAAAGAAAGCATATCTAAAACCTACACTGGCTCCCCTATCCGTTTCTTAGCAACAGCCTGCACCCGAGGCGAGAATGACGAGCGATGGAGATGGAGTGATAGAGAGGGAGAGATAGCAGCGGAACAGAGGAGAGACAGAGATGCTGGAGTGCTCACCCTACAAAGTGTTTGGATGATGCTTTGGTACATATTGATTTTAGCTGATATCATTCCTTAATCCGTTACATTTCTGAAGAACTCACTCACTTCAGCAGTTACATGAAAACTCAGTCTCTTAGTGTCAGCAATGCCTTTGACTGCACGTGTTTTTGTTGCCGTCACAATCTTTCAGGCTGCACTAATCAATACGCTTCTGTTAACATTGGATCAAATGGTGATAACTGGAAGGGGGTTGCTCGTTGTGATCGACCTGCGGTGAATTATCCCCCAACGTACAAAAAAAAGACAAACACATTTTTTGAAAAAATGCTGTTTTGTTTTTTGTCAAACATGTGAAACAAATTTGGCTTCCATACACAACCGGCAGCTGATTTCAGCGAGAAAGCTCTAAAAACCAGGGACAGGCATTTCGAGTAAAAGTGCTCTTCGATAGTCACTCGGCATTCCGTCATTATTTGACAATTATTTGAAAAATCGCTGAACTAGAGCGGCATTAAGCAATTGTGGTGTATCTTATACTCGGTGATGCACTGATATTGTGATCTGATTAGAAGGAGCTCATATAGCTTCCTGTAAGCCTTTCTGAAGAAGCAAGATCAGATGTTTCTGCTGGACGTCCCAGACATTCAGGCACCATAAAGGTCGAGAAGGTGACTGGTGCTGGGCCTTCGGGGGACTAATTGGGTAGATTACAGAGGGTTTTGTATTAGTTCTGATTAGGAAATTGGATAATATGGCAGGAGATAGCAAGGGACCCTGAGGATATTGAATATATCCTATGGAAATTGGGCCATCTGTCACGATCATCTGTATGATGTTTAAGGGATGTGTGGCACCTCAAATGTATAAAAGCTCCATTTTCTTTGTGGCAGAAAGGCAGAAAGAACTGAAGTGAGCTGACAATTGGCTTCCTTTCTCCAGATGACTGCAGATATCTGTAATACCACTTGTTTGTGCATTTGAATAAAGTCTTTTTTGTTGCACCAAGTTGGTATGGGCAGAGTCAGTTCTTCATCCCAAGACACTTTTTGAAGACCCCAGCTGGACTTAACTACAAAGTCAAGGGGGAACGGCGACCAGAGATAAATGACAGTTACTTAGGGAAGAGTAACTGTGCGCTGAGAAGCTGTTGGGACAGTGAGTATTGGCCAAAAGTGTAAATAAAATCCATGTGGTTTTGATTTTTACTTCAAGATCTGTTATAGTTCTTCCTAGTGTTTTTTTCATAACTATAATCTTGTACAGTTAAAAGAAAATTTTGTTTTAATTTTTTCCAGTGATTTTTTAACAATCATAACATTGTATAGTTTGCACGTGTTAAATTTTGTTATGTACTGTATGTGTGTAAATAATTTACAAGTAAATAATTAACGGATGGGGAGAACAGTAGTGAGAGATTCTTCCAGAACATTATGAAGAGGGAGGAGATGTAGAAACACAAAGCATAGGGGGTACACATTTTTGGAGAGAATGAACCTATGAAGATTAAGACAGTGTAGAGTGTTGGCAGGATACACAAGAAATTGAACGAAAACTGTGGCAGCTAACGATGTTTGTTAATCTGTCACAAGTTCAGGAGGAGTTCCCAGATGAGAGAGAGTAATATGAAGCTGGTGGTGCAGGACAAATTTAGATGGATTGCTGGGGCAGCTGTGCAACTTTCCAGATGCAGAGGCATTCATTCCTCTGAGACCAGCACTCAGGATACCAGAAGGGTACGCTATACAAGGACAAAACAGGGCGATGACGAATCCATGACTGTGTGTCACCGTGGTCACCAGAAAGGTTGAGTGGGAGACAGGTAAATTTGCATATGTTAAAAAGACACCACAGGGAGTCAAGGGTTAGGGTTAGAGAAATTAACATTTGATCCTACAAGGTTTGCAACTAAAGAATACACATCTGCAGTAGCTGTGAGTAAAATTATTGTTTTAATACAAACCGAAGACAGACAGAGAGCCAAAGATTCCTAGAGCAGGTGGTGTGAAACAGGGATACATGGGAGTAGAAATGGGAAAAGAGGGCGGCAAACCATCGACCCCAGTAGACCTAGTGATACGACAGCACCCAGATCATAAAAAACAGATTCAAAGTTGCATGCAACAATGGCATAAACAACAAGAACATCAGGAAAACTATGATGTCATGATAAAACATTACAAGGCCAAGGACACTAGTGGTAGACGAATAGGCAAATGAGCTAAGGAGAGACAAGTGTAAGAGTGGTTTAGACAAGAAGCTTTAAAATGCCAGTGATTACAGAAAGAAATACAGAATATGAAACTTGATAATAGCGAAACTCAGGGAAAAAGGATAGAAAGAAATCAGAAAAGAAACAAGAACTAACCCCTACTGCCCCTCTGTGGCCTGCTAAACCTCCACCGTACAATTATATTAAAACTCCTATTGCATCGGGGCAATTTCCTAAAACAAGAGAGGAAGAGTGTGAGGGACAGCTGCAGGGAGAATTTACAGCAAAATGGAGACCAAAATCAGTAAAAAACACGAATAAGTCAGGGAAGAGTCAAATTAATCAGAAAACACAGGACAAAGAGAGTGACATGAGTGTGAGCTCGCAAGGAGAAGCCAAGATTGATAGTGTAGTGTCAACCGACACCTGCTCATCTTCAGATAACGAGGCCTTTGAAAGTGAGGATGAGCGAGAGCGGCTGTTGTCAGGAGGCAATGAAGAGGCAGAGCCACAAGCAGGGGTCAGTGGATAATAACATATCACAAAGCCCGAACAAGGGAGACTGGGAGGCAAAGGCAGCAAAAAAAAAGAGCAAACAATGCCAAGAAAACTGCTCAGCCAGTCAGCATCAGATGATGAGACCTACAGGAGGAGCAGAATTAAAAAGACGACATTCCAGAGACTTCATTTAAATGAGGGAGAAGAGGAGGTGGAGCGAAAGCCACTGAAAAAGCCAAAGAGTGCTAGGAATCAACTGGAGCACTCTCAAGCTATGAGAGTACAGTTAGAAGGGACACTGACTCCACAGAACTTAAACAGCAATGAACAAAAAAGACTGAAAGGAGCCAAAGAAAGAATTATTAAAAAATTTGGAAGACAGCAGGCGTCAGTTGCGACAAAGAAATGAGCTCTGGCGTTGGCTGCAGGAAGATGTTCAAGTGTCAGGAAGATTCTCATGTAGCATGCGCCTTTGGATGAAGAGCCTACATTACAAACAAAGAAATCAGGCACGTGCAATCCAATCCACAGCTGAACAACCCTCCTGCTGAGGAAGTGATATGCTGGGGGTGTGAACAACCAGGACATCGACAAAGTGAATGGTCAACCAACCCTTGGGTGGGCCCAGCAGCTAATAGGGCTGCCCAGAGGGGCGAAACTGTGTCATCACGACCACGAAACGAACCAACTATAGCAGTAAAAACACAAGGGCATGAATATCCTTTTATGGTTGATACTGGCACCACCTACTCCTGCATTGGGAAGACAGGCATGAAACTCCCCCTCTCTGATTCATCAGTCGAGACTATAGTCTTCTCTGGGACAACACAAACAGTGCCTGTGACACAGCCAATCCTGATGCAAATTGCATGAAAGACTATAACAGCACCCTTGCTCTACTCAGAAGATACTCCCATCAATTTGCTAGGCAGAGACCTTTTGTGCACACTAAAAGCTAACATCATGTGCACCCAAGATGGTCTCTATGTATACTTCCCTGAAGATCCCCCTGAAAGCATGATGCCTGTGTTAACAGAGCGAGAAGAAAAAATCAGACATATACAACCTCTGGTGTATTGGCTCTACCTAGTGTCAAACTCCAGCCTGTCTCAAATATTTTTTAAAAAAATGGAAACAGTGGGTAATTGTCCAAGTAGGACAGGCTGCTGAACCAACACTGCCTCTCCATTGCACTTTGCTATATGATGAACATCAAGAACGAAAAGACTATGATGCAAGCTGGACTGACATTACATCACCACCCAGGAGATCAACATTGGGCCACAAGGTGCAGCTGCATCTATATTTCTTCCTCAAGAACTACAAGAATGGTTCCAAGTCCTGAATTCCACTCCTCAGGAATGAGTTAGGCCCTATGGTTAAAGCAGCGATGCATGTTTTAGAATGGAAACCTACTAACAGCTGAAAGGGTTCTAGTGGACCGTAGAGAGCCCACACAAATGCCATTAACTGCAGAACATGAAGACCTTTTGAGCCAAGTACCACAGAACATATGGTCAAACCACAAAACAGATGTGGACTTGGTTAAATCAGCACAATCTGTTCACATTAAGCTTAAGTCAGGTATTTGCTTGCCTTTTCAAAGGCAATATCCTCTGAAGCAACATGCTAGCAATGGTATCAATCCCACGGTTGAGGGTTTATTGAAAGCTAGGGTATTGATAAAAAGTAAAAGTCCCTGCTACACACCTATCTCTCCAATCAAAAAGCCAAATTCCAATGATTATTGCTTAGTTCATGATCTTAGGGCTGTCAACTCCATTGTTGAGGCAGAAACACCCGTTGTCCCTAATCCACACACATTGTTATCTAACGTTCCACCAGACACAGAATGGTACACAATAACTGACTTGTGTTCGGCTTTTTTCAGTGTACCAGTGCATCCAGACTCACAGCATTTGTTTGCCTTCGCCTACCAAGATGAGCAATTTACTTACACCAGACTGCCACAAGGTTTTGTAGACAGTTCTTCCATATTTAACGGAGTGCTAGCACAGGATCTCCAACACTTAGATATCACAAGCACTCTTTTCTAACTCATGTAAAACCTGTAGTGCATGATCAGGCGTTTGCAATAGGCCCAGATACATCAAGCTGTATAGCACTCTTATAGACCTGGGATGCAGCCCTGAGGGGATAGCAAAAATTAAGGTCAACTGTTCAGAAAATCTCTGCATAGACGCTCATTTTGACAGAATGATTAATAGTAAGAAGGTAGCTAATTTGATGAGGGGTTACAAAAAACACCAAATTAAGAGAGATACACAAGTGAGTGCTTTCAGTAAATCGATACTACTGATGGCATCAGTATGGGGAAATAATATGTTTTACCAGTAGATGCAATATTCAGCAAAACAAGTAAGCACTCAATCATGCATTGCATGTTATAACTCCAAAAGAATCCCTCAAATGTAAAAATTCAAACTGGAACATCAAAACATCAGGCCTATGGGCCTGGTTGAGTAACTTATCATGGAGAAAAGCACTGCAGGTGGTTGGAATGGTAATTGGCATGCTATTATTGCTTGTTATGGTCGTTACTTGCTGTGTGTTCCCATTAATCCTCATCATGATAAACAGGACTTCAGCTATTCACAGGACAATTTCCACTGCAAATCCAAAATGATTTTACTGAAGAGCTTACAAAGGTGCAGATGAATGATGAGCCCTCAACTGATAATTTCTGTGAGGACATACCACCGCAAGGTCATGATGTATATATGCCCATGACAGACCTAAACTACAAGGAAGTCTAGTTTTGAGCGGTCTAGCTGCCAGTTGTTGTCCTCTCATGGCTGCATCTCTGGTTATGTGCATGAAGTCACCTTGTGAAGCTATACTGGTGCCATCTTATATAGATGGTGCTGGTGCAGTGTAAGCTGCTAAAAAACAATACAGAAAAAAAAAAAAAAGAGAGAACACTTCAGGAGGATCCCTCCAAAGCTGAGAGCCGGTCTGTCTGGTGGGGAAATGTCATTGTCTTGTGATATATTGATGGATAAGCATGGCGGATGGCCCCTGGAACGGCTGGCACATGAACCACACCTATCCTAGTCTCCACCTATGCAGCCTCAAAGCAGACCAGCAATGTCCAGCAACAATGTTTGTATCTGTTTGAGGTGTGACTCAAGAGTCATAAAGGGGGGAAATGTTGTAGTGAAAAGGCATGTTAAGAGCACAATGTTAAATATCATGTATTACAATATAACATTGAGCATTACAATATGAACTGTACTGATTGCACAAGACATCAAATAAAAAACTTGTATTTAAAGTAGTCTATGGGAAAAAGTGGTTAACAAACGTGTATCTTACCTTGAGGAATGTAGTGTGGCATGTCTTTTTTTTTTTAAGTGCAATTAGACTGTCTGAGACATTGGGTCAAGATGACGCCGGTTTGCATGGCACGCTGTCTGACCCTGTCTGCTGTGTTTGTGTTAATTCTGACATTTCTCCCTTATATAACCAATTCCTACTGATATACAACCGCCAAGCGCTATTAAATATCAAAGTTTCAGTTGATTCGCTGAACCTGGGTGGACAGAGATCAACGCTTCCCCCACTCCTTTCGGATGTACCTGCTCCCCTGCTCTGTGCTGAGGCTTCTCTTCCCTGGAGCCAGAAGAGGCGTCAGAGACGCCAGGGGAAACATGGTGGCCTTCTGGTTGAGCTCAAAGCCTGCCTGTGTAGCAGAGTCAATGATTCCACTTGCCACCCTCATTTCTGCCTTAGTATTATTACCATTTATTTGCACTGAATTTGGTTTATTATCAGTTACCTGCCTGTTTCATATTGTTATTTACTTTTTTTTGTTTATTCTGCTTGATTTTCTTGATATGAGGGATTTTCCCATAATTAACATGTGTGTAGCATGGGCGCCTTCTACTGCCCTCGGTAGATTTTATCGGTCCACCCCTGCAGACTTGGGCGGTGCACCCCAAAACTTTATTAACAGTGCAAATGTTGTCTTAGGGGTAAGTGTGCTCTAAATCAGCTCATCCATAGAAATATTGATTTTTAACTTTGTTTTTATAGATGAAAGTGTGATTTATGTACATGGTATGTTGACTTGAGCTTCCTGCTACTTTTACTTTTTTTTTACCAATTTTTTAAATTTCTTGGAGTGGTTTGTGAAGGCATCACAGTGTCGGTAATTCCGCTGGCATACCAGGTACCTGGCATGTACCTGTTGCTGGCCCAGATGAGGGGATCCACCCTCTGTGCCCTTGCCTACCTAGTCTCTGCCAAGGTGGAGTTGACCACCACAATCTCCAGCCGCTGGGTCGGACAACCCAAACAGCTGATGTCCCGGCTTCTACCACGTGTGCCCTGATAAACGATAGATCGCTAGCAAATGAAACATTTATCTGAAGGATTATTTCACCTCAGGCGATCTAGATGTCATGTTTGTGACAGAAACCTGGCTGAGTGTTGGTGAGTCTGCCACTCCGTCAGAACTTTTGCCGCTTGACTGTACCTGTTTCAACTCTCTGAGAACCACTGGGGACCACTGGGGAGGAGGAGTAGCGATTATTTTTAAGAAACTTTTAAACTGTAAACAACTATCGCCGCTCTCTTTCTCAAGTTTTCAACTGTGTATGTTTGAGCTGGGTCACTCCAACCCACTACTGTGCACTGTGATTTACCAGCCACCGAAATGTAACAAAGACTTCATTAATGAATTTTCTGAATTTTTGGCTGGCATAGTGCCAAGTTATGACAGGGTTTTAATCGTTGAGAATCTCAATGTGCATGTTTCCTGTCCTCAGAAGCCACTGGCTAAAGACTTTTTAAACCTTATGGAGGCCTTTAATCTTGTGCAATATGTTACTGGTCCCACACAAGAGCACAGTCACACTTTAGATCTTGTCCTATCATATGGTCTACCCATTTTTAATGTCAAGGTATGTGATGCTGTCTTCTCTGACCAGATGCTTGTGTTATTTGAATTTGCTCCATCCTGTAATGTAAACAAGCCATGCGCTACTGTGTGCCGGTGCCATATGGTTAAACCATCCACTGCTACTCAGTTTTCCTCTGCCTTTAATGCTACTTTTCCGACACTGTACCTTTTCCTGCCTTGAACACTGATGATCTAATGTCCTCGTTTCTAACCACTTGCAGTTATATTCTTGACAGTGTCGCTCCTCTCAAAGTCATGCGTTCCACACAAAAATACGAACCTTGGTTAAAGGAAGTCACTCTTAATGCCAGGCATGAGTGCAGGAAAGCAGAGCGCAAGGGGAAGAAAGACAGGCTTTATGTATCTTAAGATATCTCAAAAGAAAGCTGGAAAAGATGTCAGAAAATTGTCAAAGCAGAAAAGACAAACTATTTTTCTAATATCATTTCCAAAAACTTTAATAAACCATGTGTTCTTTTTAAAACAATTGATTCTATTGTGAATGCATCCCAGTCCATCAGTTTGAAGACTTCACCAGAGGTCTGCAGCCACAGATGAGCCAGCCCGGAGACACCCCACAGCAGGAGCCACGACGGCCCTGCCAGCAACAGGTCATCACTCCAACCAGCAGGAACACAGCAGGTGGGAAACCCAGCCAAGCAGCAAAGATGATTTGCAGTCCGCAGTGCCTCAGCAGTTCATGAACGGGAGCAGGTAAGAGACCAGTAGTGGCAAAGCTTACAGACCAGACGAACAGAAGTTTGCCGATTGAAGAATCCATTATGCCAAACAAAAATCCCTTCAATTAATCTTTTTTCTTGTTTTTTAAACACAGATAAGTAAAGATTGTATTTTACTTAGAATTTACATTTAATTTTTATCCAAATATTTAGCAAAACTCTGGCTCCAGGTCTTCAATAAAATGTCCCTTCCTTGCTCACATTTTCTCTTCTTCTTCTTTCCTTTAGCTCTCTTTTCTCTCATTTTTCTCCTGTCATCTGCATCTTCATCTCATTTTCTTTTCTTTCATTTCTTTTTTCCTCTTTTTTTCTTCTCACTTGGATGTGAAAGCAGTCAAGCCTCGTGATACATGACGATCATTCGTGACTGCTCTAATTCACATTGCTCTAAATAGCCAGCAGTAGGTCACAGTCTAAATTGCTCCGCGTGCCTTCTTTATAATGAGTTTCTGCCACAGAAAGCAAATGGACACAGAAAGTTTTGAGCAAAGACATCAGGACTTTTTCTGGTACAAGAAACTTCAGTGGCCATAAAGTATCTGAAAAAGGTTTAATTGGTGAAATGTTTAGTAGACGGGAAAACTGGACATTTGCTGCAATGAACAACATAACTGAGTTTTGACTGTTTATACTTTCAATTAATGGTAGTTAACCCAGTAACCTGAATATAGAGAGATTTCCCATTTACACTTCATGCCAGTCCAATCAAACCTAATGTTCAGTACAAGAAGTTTCAGCAGCACACCAGAATATGAAAAACGTGAAAGACAGTGCTTTATTTTCTTTAAAATATTCTTGACTGCTTGACTTTATGGCAGTGAGCAGTCAGTGGAAGTAACTACTTCCATGTTTTGTTCCAGCAATGTGCAGATTTCACTTTCCTGACCCATGAACACTTGTCAAAACTGGCAAAAATTGAGCAAACAGTTTACTCTTAATCTGGATAGTCATTAACTGTATTTGTATTTGAAATGTTGAAAAATGCAGAGAAGCACAGAATGCATGATCAGCAAAGTGATTTATAAGAAGCCTCATTTCATGCTTGAGAGCCGAACAGCTAAAAACAAGTTTGAAGTGAAAATAATTAAATTGTGTCCTGCTATTCTGCATAATCTTAGAATCTTTGCAGCTGCTCTTTTTGAAAGGAAACACTCTGTGTATTTATTGCACAACATGCCTGCTGTGCAATAAATACACAGAAATTTGTAGAGATCTCAGCATGCGACTCTGACAAAAAGTAGTTCAGTGTATAAGGTGAAGGTGGTGTCTCTGAGTGAGTGAGTGAGTGAGGCGACCAAATTTCACAAGTGGTCAGAGAGTTGTAGCTCTGTCCTCATTTGTTGTTGCCCTTTCGAAAATAATCTGTGAATTTGGTGAGTGTGGAGCAGACCCGCTGAAGTGAGACAACCGAAGGCCAAAAATGTCTCCAAAAGCTGTTCAATAATCACATAGATGTTGTTAAATTGTGTTAAATGAGATTCTGACCTGTCATGCATCACGGCAAGAGACAAGAGTTGTTCATTTGCATTGCCAGCTACAGGAGAAGATTTGCCATGGGAGAGCCATGAAAAGGAAAAGAAAAGAAAAGTCTCCACTCATGTTAGTTAAACGTGCTAACACAGCAACGTGCTAACACAGCAACGTGCTAACGGAATTTGCTGCAGCGTGTGATGGCTACAAGCGGCAGCGGAAGTGAAGCAGGGGATGAGGGACAGATCGAAAAAGTAAAAGAGGATCTCGTGCCCGAATTGGAGGAGGACCAGCAACAGGAGAGGGCTGTGGAAGTCCCGGTACCCTGACATACAGTCATGGATAAGCTAAGTCCGCCCACTTCAATGCAACTGACTGGTAATCTTGCTGATGACTGGAAGCGTTTTTAGCAAAGATTTAATATATACCTAGCAGCAAGCGGAGCAGGGGGTGATGATGAAAAACTGAAAGCTCCCATCCTTTTGCATGTTATAGGATAAGATGCTTTGGACATATATAATAGCTTTCAGCTGGGTGAAGCTAATCTGACTTTAGCAGAGCTAATGACAAAGTTTGAAGAGTACTTTGTGCCTAGTCAGAATGTGACCTTTGAGAGGTACAAGTTTTTCACCCATGACCAAAAGCAAGGAGTACCCTTTCACACACTAAGCAAAACATGTGAATTTGGCACTCTGAGAGACTCACTAGTGAGAGACAGGATCGTTTGTGGCACAGTGGATAAGGCACTCAGAGAAAGACTGCTCAGAGAGACTGGACTTACACTAGACAAGTGTGTCAGTACGTGTAGAGCAGCAGAAACCACTTGAGCACAAGCAAAAGAGCTTCAGAGAGGTGAAACAACAGTGCATGCAATACATAAAGAACAGAGGAAAAAGAAAACATTTACCAAATAGAAAGACCAAAAAGAGAAATCTGCAGGGTTCAAATGTGGTAGATGTGGAGGCAGCCACAAGCCAAAATCATGTCCTGCATTTGGAAAATCCTGTAACAACTGTGGAAAGAGCAATCACTTTGCTAAATGTTGCAACGCAGCTTCAAAACAGAAAGTTCACACAGTTGATGCGGAAGATGAGGATGATGAGCAGTTCATTGTGGATGTTGCGCAGGCTTGTACAGCTGAAAAGAGGAATGGATCGTACCAACTGAGGTGAATGAGACGATAATACCATTCAAGTTAGATGCAGGTGCCTATGTAAACCTGTTGTCTTTGGAAGACTACAAAAAACTGACTGAGAAGAGCAAAATTCATCCTGTAAAGACAAAAGTGACTGGATAAACTGGAGAACGTGTTCCTGTTAAAGGCGGATGCATTACAACCTTCAAACACAAAGATCGGCAGATAAGAGCACAGCTACTGATAGTGGATGAGTGTACAACCAATCTTGGGACTCAGTGCATGTGAAAAGCTCAATCTGGTCAAAAGAGTGTTTGTAGTGACATC
>JAQLOL010000020.1:1972419-1982773 GCA_029783665.1 Naso thynnoides | reverse complement strand
AAGTGGTTTTGTTATCATGACAACCCCTCTTGTGTCACCGAAACCACGAGTCAGTGTTAATAAGAATTCATATGAAATGCTCACACGTAAAAACAAACTTGTTCATGCATGCCTTTCTCAAAGAAGCGCGATTTAATGGGGGAATGTGAATCCAGAGAAATATGACAGTTACAAAACCAAATCAAATCAAAGATGTCAGGAATGACAAGTTGCTGTTTTTTTTTTTTTTTTCAGCAGAATAACCAAGTTTTAGACTCAACC
This sequence comes from Naso thynnoides, assembly GCA_029783665.1. Taxonomy (NCBI): domain Eukaryota; kingdom Metazoa; phylum Chordata; class Actinopteri; order Acanthuriformes; family Acanthuridae; genus Naso; species Naso thynnoides. The sequence continues at coordinate 1,982,512 of JAQLOL010000020.1, read as the reverse complement.
TTTCTCCTCTCTCTGCCTGAGATGTAGTCACACGCACACACATACACACACATACACACACATACACCATATGCTGAGAATTACAGCTGGCGATGCAAATCAACTGAAATAAGGTTTTGGCAAAAAGCACTCTTAAAGGGAAAGTTCAGTGTTGTTGAAGTGGGGTTGTATAAGGTACTTATGAACAGTCTGTCTATGACCTTCTGCGTCACTTTAAGAAGAAGCAGGAAGGAATCACTGCAGCGGAAGTCAGCTTTGCGCTTTTGCGGAAAAACAGTGTTTAGCCACATATCTAAATGCTTACCTAAAAAATCCATATCCTTTTGATTGTACGCTAAATTTAGGATTTATTTTTTTTTCATGCTTTAGCTCGTTGCCAGACAGCCGTTTATTTTTGGCACTATATTTTTTCAACCGCAGTCCTAGGAAACGTAATAAACGGCTGTCTGGTGGCAAACTAAAGCGGTAAACAAAATCATAAATTTAGCACACAATTGAACAGATATTGATTTTTTAGGTAAACATTACCATATGTGGCGTTGATCTGCTGACCCCGTGTGCAACAACACAGTGCTGACTTCCACTGCAGCTGCTTCTACCTCCTTCCCCTACAAGTGACGCCACCGATCTGCAGAAGATAACCCACGGACTCTGCATGAGTGCCTCACACAACCCCTCTTCAGAAATAGGCTGCTGAACTATCCCTTTAACTAGTCACCATGGAAACTCTGCAGGACCTCGCTTGGCTTCCCTGCTCTGTTTGTTTATTTTTTTCCTGTTTGTGTACTAGTTAGTATAAAACACATCAGATGAGTAAATTGCTTCTATAAAAGAAAGCCCGCTGATTGCAGCTGCAGCCCCCTCATCAGGGCCAGCAAAGAGACAGAGCCACCGAATGACTGGGCTCGTTACAGGACATCAAACTAAAATGAGATGTTATTCACATGCCACTGATGTGGCCAATTATCAGCCAATACTGAAAAAAAAAAAAGATTCACAGTAAAGATATGCAGTGCTTTTATTACATAAAAAAACAGTCTATAAAACTGTCAGATAACTACGGGAATTTATGAAGATGACATACGGATGAGACAGTATTCGAAGGATTTGCTAATAAAGAAAATGATTAGTGCAACAGTAGCGAACCATTGTGATGCTCAGTGTTCTTTAGATGAGTCATTCCTGACCTCTCCATGTGCGCAGACCCCAAATCAGCCAACACATGCTGATGGATGAGCTGAACTTTACTTGGTGTTCAAATGTTGGCTTGATCAAGGAGTGTTTGTGGGGGTAAGGGGCAGTTTGTAAAGAATTATGGAGCTGAGACTTTCTCTTATCACTTCAGTTGAAAGTGTTCTATTCATTTGGGACTTGAAGTATTTTTTAACCTCAATTAAATATTTTCAGTTTAACTCTGACCTCAAGCATTTTTGTTTCACTTTATTTGAATGTGTATGAAGAATTTTAGACATCAAGCTTTTTTTGACCTCTATTAAAATATGTTAATTAAAATTTGGGGAAAGACAATTGAAAGAGGCAGTGTGTAGGAGGCGTTGTGGTGACACGGGGGAAAGGCCAGTATTTTACGAAAAACGTGAGAGAGATGAACATGAAGCCTTTCATGCTAATGAACGGGAAAAGGAAATATATATATATATGTTTAAGTATGAATCTAATTTTGTCTTATATATAGGAATTCTAGCCACAATCAATTATTGGACATGGTGTCCGAATAGTGTTTCAGCATTTCAGAAATGGTTAGAGTTGAGCCCTTCAAAAAAAATTCCCCTTTCAATAAATTCCTTTCTTTACTCTTAGGACAAAAAGTCAGAAAATAAATAAGCTAAAATGAGATGACGAGATGATAATACATCTATATATTTTTTACTTTTAACCTCATCTTCAGAATAATTAGTAATGATACATAATTTGGTCTTCATTTGCTCATTACCGGGGTTGGTAAGTAACACATTACTTAGTAACACATTACAATAATTTGATTACTTTTCCTAACAACTAGTAAAGTAAGGGATTACAACTGCCAAAACAGTAATTATATTACAGTTACTGATCCAAGTAAGTATCCGCTGCATTACTGCGTTACTAGAGAGGAATGTGTTGTTTGTCCTCAGATGTCTTATGACGATGAGTGTGCATTTGCCAATATATATTTTTCTACAAGAGGCCTTTTTTGATTTGAGCAGTCACTAATGTTGAAGGTCTATGAAGCTACTGATAGTGTTGCTGTGCCTGAGCATGTCAGGCTAAAGCAATATAACGAGTGACGAGTAATGTAACCAAGTAAAGTAAATGTATTAGGCTACTTTTGTAAGGAATAGTCAGTTACAAGTAACTTATTACCGTTTTTGAGTAACTTGTCCAACACTGCACATAACAGTCATTAACTTCGGAGCTGATCCCAGTTAGAGTGACAGTAATGAGTTCTCTTTCAAAAGAAGGAAAAAACAAGACAACACGGCAACTTTTGTCTGTAGGAATAAATAAAAAAGGTGAAAACCTTTGCAAATATCCGCCTCAGCTCGAGCTCGAGCCAATAGATAGTATCACCTGCAGACACTCGAGTCAGAATGTAAGGCACGAACGGCTAATCTTGTACCGACGTCACCTGTCGTTAAGAGGTGCAGCATGGGCTGGCCAATCAGGGCAGAGAGTACGTTTGCCTGTGAAACCATCGATCCAGTGGCAAAGAAAATTTCATGGTAAAAACAAGGCTTACCGGTGACCAACTTAGCAGTGAATGATGTCATTTTTACACTGTTCATCAGGTTATACATCATTTTGACAAAGTTAAGCCAAACAAGTTGTCTAGTTTTACTTTAAAGGGCAACTCTGTCAATTTTCAACCTTATCTCTATCTATCCAAATTAGAGATGTAATGTGAAACCCAACAATCAATCTATTGTTGGCTATTGATGTCACTGGAACCAGGAAGAACTACAAACTGTTTACCCCCCGCACTCCAGATGAGCCAGTGCCATGTTTGTTTTGAGAGGATTTTCTGGCTCTGGTGGACCAAAAACCCCTCGTTGTTGAAAACTATGCAATATTAAATAAAATAAATGTTCCGATGCGATGGATAACAACCTCGGAGACCTGGCAAGTCCTATTTTTGTGTAGTAGGCCTGCATGTAGACACTGCAAGAACAGCTTTGTGAGCAGGGCAACTCAGAAAACTCAGCTTTCTCTGTCATATTGCACAAACTGAGGAATTTATTGATTCAACTGACTACAGTTGCAATCAACATTGATTTGACATTCACATTAAAAGCGGTGTTTTTTTTTTCCTTTAACTGTGTAATCCAGGCAAAATAGCACATAATTAAGTCAACAGCTGTGGTGCACATACATTTCAATGCACTCGGCCTTTCTCAATTGAAGCTGAGCTAGAACTGCTTTCCTGGATCCTCGCCTTTCCCCGTCAGTCAAAAACTAATTTCAGAAGTGATCCTCTGTGATTCTTTTCCACATTCTTGTGGTGTTGTGGCGAAAAATACAGAGTTGCTACTGCAACGTATAATTCATCTCAGCATTCAGATGGTATTGTAAAACTACAATTAAATAATCAAATCATCTAGTTTTTATCTCTTTGTTATTGCCTTTCAAGCAATACATCATTTTGATGAGTTAACAGCAAATCATTCAGAAGACATTAATGATGAAAGTACATCATTAACAGTGATTGATGCATCAGTTCTCCAAGCGTCGAAGATCTTCACTCCTTTTATTTTTTTTGCTGAATAAAAGCAGTTGGTGTCGATCCAATGTGGCAAATGATAAGAGCAGCAGAAATCTGTGAGATAACTCACTTCTGTTTCACATTTGAAACAGAAGAACACAGAGTGGGTTCCCTTTTGGTTGGTGACCATGGCATCAGTAATGTGACAATTAATATTTCATTTTGCGGCAAACAAAATGTAACTAAGTTATCATCAAATTTTAAGGAGGAAGTGAACAGCTTTGTGATTTAAATAGTGCATTAGCCTCTTTCAACATCATAGACCATGTTGGAAATACGTGTTTACACTTCAACATGGTCTCCCTTGGATTTTGTCTTGTGTTGCTGAATGGAGCTCCATAAAAGAAATTAATCAATCAATCAATATTCCGGTGGTTGAGTTAAACGTCCAGCTCTGATGATTCTGTGATATAACTTTTATACATTGGGCTCTTCAGTGTTTTATCTCAGACCTCAGTGCAGGATTGTACCATGTCTCTATGGCGATAAACCACTTTAGAGGCTCGAGGTGGCCCGATATTTTATCTCAGCACCATCGCAGAAGGCAGGTGGAACAGATTGAAAAGAAATTATCAAAGAGGAGAGAAAAAGAAGCACACGGCATCTGCAGAGCCGGGCTGGGGACACTGGGGGGAAGAGTGAATACAGGTTATCAAATCTCAACCCAAAATAAATTTCTTTCATCAAGCTCTCCATCTCATTCTCACTCCGACTCTTTTCTCCGAGCTGCCTGTATACTCTGTGTAACCAGATCAAACCTGCAATGAACTGCTGACTCAGTCAAGGATCCGGCTACAAAGCCAGGCATAGAGAATTATCACTCCCTCTAAATCCTGAAATCAAAGTAAAATAGTCATTCTGTTGCAATCATGAAATATTGTTGGAGAACGGGGTCATTCTTTTTTTTTTGTTTCAGTTGTTTTTCAAAGTTGAATTCTATCGGTGCATTTTATCAATGCAAAATTTACAAATTGCTATGGGACCTATGTTTCTAATTTATATCATAGCCAACAAGACAAGACTTATTAGGCAGGACCGGGTGTTTAACTATTTACATTATTAACTAAGGGCATTCAGAGAAGCCAATCCATTATTTTTGATGAATTAATCACAGAAAAAATAATGCATTAAAAAATGTGGATTAATCATGTCTATAGTCTCAGCAAGTCTCCCACGTCTCGCAGTGCCACTCATACAGTGTCAGCAAGGAAAGAGTTCAGGCCCAACAGGCATCTGAACAGTCAACCCTGTCTAAATGTTTCCTGTGTTTTGCCGCATCAGCATGCTAGCATCGATACGTTGGCTCCTTTGGACTGACAGACTGACAGTGTTGCGCAGCGCAGCTGCTATGGATATTAGGACTTTTTTTTCCCCAGGTGTGAGGCAGCCTCGGCCACCAACGCACACAGATGATTCGTCGTTTCTGTTGTGCATGCCGCGCTTACAGCAATAGTCGCACAGACGGCAAGCGCCGTGTTCGCGTTCTGCTTAGCTCGACGGCGCACACAGACAATAAATGATTTAGACAGCAGAGGGGTGGAGTTCGCTCATCCTATCTGAAACGGCCTTCAGGTTAGTGATGAATCCACAATGAATCTTTGTGTTAGCTGCTGTGCTGGGACCAACTTATATTTGGGTACTTGCTAGCAAACTCTAGCTATGCAGCTGACTGGTTCAGGGTTATCAGTTGGTGAACCACAGATTGATGTTGTTTCAGGCATGTGAACTCACAGCTGTAACATTGATTTAGTCCACTCCACTGCACCCTTGAGCCTCACTGTACCCATCATGCCTTGCCCACACTGGCACATTTGTTTTTAACTTTAAAGTCTGTTATTTCGATTACTCGTTAATAATTCACTCATCTTCTAAAATTCATTGGAATTAGAATTTTTTTAAATTTTAATTAATCACAGAGTATGTATTTAATTTGATTTTTTTTTTACCACTTGACTCCTGATGGAGTTTAGAAAGTTTAGATTTGATTTGATTAAGGGTATTAAGTTGTATTTATATTTTTATGTGTGTATTTATGTTTCCATCACTTGTCAGTTTGAGGAAAAAAAAAAAAAAAACTGATCAAGTTGTCTCTCATGAAACCACATCACTTCCCTGGGTGCTCCATCACGACTGCTTTTCGTGAGAGCAACTAGGCTACCTCGGAGGACAATCAGTGCCTGTGAAGGTGGACTGAGATCTGGAGTTTATCTTACTAATAATCAGCATTTAACTTTGTTTTGTCACTACTGAACTTGACTACCATTTTACTGGTTTTTAAGATGCATGGCATTTAGTGCACTGAGGCCAAAGGCCCTATGCTGCTAACTCCAGCACTCGTTAGCTAGTAAACATAAGTCTTGCAGCGAACTGAAAATTGTAGTATTGGTGTTTTCACTGAGAGCTGGGGAGCTTTAGGGTGCTGGAAGGAGGAGCTTTTCTTTGGTGAAACGCAGGCGGATCTAGCCCCGAATCCTGGAGGAGTGCAGCACTAAAAATCAGCACCAGAAGCGGAGCCAGGGACTGCGTGGGTTTCCGTGGGGACATTAGTTTCAGAGAATAATTTATCTCATTTTGAACAACTTCATACTTTGTTCAAACAAACTGACAAAATGTTTAGTCCCTTTGCTATTCCCCTTGAAACATTTTGAACCATTCAAATGCTTTTGCCATTCATCAATGAGTGGGTCACTTCATTACAACATTCCATCCCATCTCAGATACAGTAAAAGCACCCAGACATGCAAACACACACAGGGTGGAGTATCGGCAGGGCCACGTTGGTAATCACAGCGTGTTCTCATAGTCATGTTAATGAGATAATGAGAAAAGGGTGACATGTTGGTGCTACACCTTTCTGCCTCCTCCAACTCACCTACAGACACAGACAGAGGTCTCGACCTCGAATGGAGCAAAACCACAGAAGGGAGAATGGATGGCTGTTTAAAAGGGAGGACAAAGAAGAAATGGATTTGAAGTGCTTCAAAGGGGAGAAGGGAAAGCTACCAATAGGAGAGGAGGCTGCAGACAGACAGAAGGACGATAAAGATAAGAGTACTTCACAGAAACGGATTATAATCCTGATTCACTGATTTGATTCTGGCAAGAGAGGCAACACTGCTTTGAGGCCAAATGAACAGCAGCAAGCACCAGAAGTGCCAGACACGAGCTAATGCAAGATGGCTGCCCGCTTTTTTTCATCCAGCAAACTGCTGCTTTTTCATTTTCAGCTAATGTAACCTGAGACCTGATGGACAAGTCTGAGCAGCATTAGCTTATAGCCAGTGAGCTAAGGCACTTTAAAGCGTGAGGAGAGTATCTGAAGAACCCTTGTAACAACTTGACCAACATCAAACAGGATGTGGAGAGTAAAATCCTGAACCTTGACCCTTGTACCACAGCTTTGTTGAACGTGCAGTGTGAAAAGCCGGGATATACGCTGTGCAAATGAAGCCTGTTTTTGACCTGATTACTGAGCCGCATGACTTATTTTAGAGTCATGCCGAATTTCGGCTTCATGGGGTTATTTGCAGTGCGGTATACGGGAAGAGCGAGGGTCAATTATTCACCCCCGAACGGCCAGCGGATGGTTGGGTGGATTTCTGATGTCAGAAATTTTGGTCAGCCGACTAAGGCTCTCGCACAGAGCGAGGACTCGATTCACCAACTTCGGTGCCTTTTTCTACAGAGCGTCTGAATGCCGTGGCGACACACAACTGCACAACAAGGACAAGAATAAAGGAGCTGTGCAGTAATCAGAGTGTAGCTAATGTTAGCTAGTAAGTTAACAGTAAAAGTAGCTCACTTACCTCCAACTCTCTGCAAAATGGACAAGCCATAACGTCACTGCCCACGTAGTACAAGCCATCTGCGAGTCCGTATATGCCGGCACATATTTTTTTAGAGGTTTCGGCACGCAGGATAGCACAGATTATCAAGGCAGCATGCTTCTGCCTTGTTAATGTTGTTGCTAGCGAACAAACCTGCATCGGAGCTTTCGAACAAATCTTTATTGACAATTGTCAATAGTCAGGATGGTCTGCAAGGACTATCAAGCCGTTTTTACACGTACAGTGTGAGCACATAAATCGTGAGCTTTGGCTTTACACCGCAGCTTATTTACTCACACAGTGTGAGTTGGAATTGAACAACAACGTTTATAAAATCGTACAGTGTATGCCCAGCTTAAGGAAAGTTTCCTAAGTCACCTCCGAATGGACATGCCCCAATTAAGCGAATTCAATTCAATTCAGTTTTTGTTTAGCCTAAAATACAGCACAGTTGTAAATGACTGTAAGTTTTCCTTGAGATATTTTTAAACTCCATGAAATCATGATTTTGAATTCCATGACGGAATTCTCACGACATGACGTCTGTGACCTGAATGATGTTTACAGATGTTCAGCCAAGCCTTCATTTTAAGAGACTACCGTTCACACGTGTGCAGTGACGCACCGTGTTTGTACTGTATCTCTACCTGAGCACTCTTTATATCACTCTCCCTAAAAGTACCGACACCCCCGATAACGCAATCACATCTCCTCCATATTTGTAAGGCTTAATTCAGCCCACAGGCGTTGTCCAGGAGGAGATCTCGCTTTGTCCTGGGACTCACTGTTCTTTTGAGGCTCTCATTCACACACGCACACACACACACACACACACACACAGATAAACACACATACTCACTGAGAGTGAAGGCCAGATGGGCACATCTGTGACCAACTGCCATCTCATGCAGACCAGGTGTTGAGGTGTGTGTGTGCTTGCCTACGTGTGTGTGTGTGTGTGTGTGTGTGTGTGTATGTGTGTGTATGTGTGTGTGTGCTAACACAATGAAAAGCCCTAAAAGCCCTTTCACTGGATTGGAAAGCCATTCTCAGATTAGAGAAAGTCTTTGGCATTTTGTGTACAATTAGTAAACTACAGCATGGATTACAGCTCCCCCGTGTCACAGTGAGCATTGTACAGTATTAGGATGTTGGTATTTTTAAAAAGGACCAATGACAAATATACGTGACCTGACACAAATGAATCATAGCCTTCCTCACTGAACACAAAACATTATATAATCATTGCTGGATTAGTAGACCTTAAAAAAAAAACACAGTTATATTTTTATGTTTTACTTTGTCAAGCAGAGCTGCAGCGTTCTGCACCTCTGTCTGTCTTTCTTTTAAAAAATTGCCTTGTCGTGAGAAAATATGACATGGTATAATTTATAATTTGATTTCTTTAAAAGGGGGAAAAACAATTCTACAAATACAAACCAATACAAACAGTCTGTGCCGTGTGTAATTTCTTAAATGTTCTACAGAATTTAAAATACAATATTGAACTAAAAAAAGAAATTGCTGTTAGTGTTAATCTGAACTTGTGAAAGTGTGACTACATAATGAACAATACTTCTGAATAATGAGAGATTTGTGAACCAAACATAACAGGTATATGTGTACTAGGATGTAAATGAAGTTTTTGTTTTTCCTGAAAATTCACATTTTCTTTGTAATTAGTTTCTGGGTAACTTTCTATATACATACTGTATAAAGACTGTATTCATTTTAGCCACACGCACCCCTACACACACAGATATTGTTAACATTCAAGACTTAAAAAAAAAAAATAAAAAAAACACAGAAAGCGTTTGAGCATCTTCCTCTGTGTCATCCTTCATCCTCACTCTCTCCTTCCTCCCCTTTCTTACATAAATAATCCGTGGGGATTCAAGGCAGAACATTTTTCATCTTAACAGTCTCCTCTTAGGATCTTCAGAATATTCTTCCATCGACTAAGTTAAAACCTTTTTTTCCTCTGTGCAGTAAATTTAAGACACAGTTCTACAAAGTCTTTTAATGATGAAAGACCAACAGAAATGAGTCCTCGTGAACACTGTTTGAATCCTTTTGATTAATAATTATACTATGGCTGATAATTTCTATCATCCTCAGTACTTTTTAATGTGTCTTCTCAATAGTCATCATAATAAAGCATATCTGTAATACTTGGGAGATAACACACAGTCATGTTTTATGTAATAGATAAATCTGCTGTGTTATTCAAGCCAAGATCTCCTACTCCCTATTAAAGGCTGTTTCAGACTTTTGGAATTGAAACATGTTGTCTTTCATCATGTTCCTTATCTCTGTGCAAAAAAAGGCTTTCAAAAAATCCTACAAGAAAAGAGTTGACACAAATATTCCACCATTAATGTTGTGTCTTAGTTGTAAATGAGGAACATTTAGCCTCATACTGCCTCCCTTTCCAGCAAGGTTTACAAGAGTTGCAAGTAGCTGGTGGTCTCCCACACACACACACACACACACACACACACACACACAC
>JAQLOL010000020.1:1891203-1909716 GCA_029783665.1 Naso thynnoides | reverse complement strand
GCTAAGTGAAATAAAACAAGAGTGATCCATTTATCGAAACGTGGTGATATCTGTACAAAGCCTCAGAGGCAGCGCTCGCAGTCAAAACATGAATCTTAACCCTACATTCAAAATAACGTAGCAGCTACAACTATCTGTAAGATTGATTCGCATGAAGGAATTACTCCAAAATGTTATGGATAGGCTTACATTATAGCTGCACAGGTAATTAATTAATAAATTTTCTCTCCAGAGAGATGATGGAAGGTGTTGGACTGCTGCTGCCAGATGACTGGCTGGTCCCTCCGGGCAAACTGGGACTCTTTACAAGTCCCAAAACTTTGCAACATCGACACATTATTTGGATACACCGACCACATATTGTGAATCTTACATTCTCACTTAAAGTAATTAAAAAAGTTAATTAAGTGACATACTTAGAGTCCTTTGGTGAAATTTAGGCTACTGACAGCTTCTTCTAGCCTGCTCTGCTGGGTTACTAGCCCCACCCTTTCTGCTACAGAGGCAAGATGGCGAGTACTCTGTCATGTTGCTGTCGTTGTGAGTTGGGTGACAAATTAATTTTGAACTGTAATTGAACTCGAGACGAACTACATGCGCGTTAAACGGTTTTAACCCACACTTGTCAGCCAATCAGAAAAGAGCATTCAGCCAGACCATGGCATAAATCTACTTAATATATCTTTTTTTTTAAATATGTATTTTTATTAATCAATTATGTTTCTTTGTTTTGAAGTAGGCTTTCTAGCTGAGCCTCTAAAGTATGGCCCTCTGCTTTTTACTGCACATATTTTTTGAGCCTTTGACTGATAAAACCTTCTGAATTCTCAATATTTGTATCCGGTGCCAAGTAACACGTTAAAAGAAAGGGGATGGTTCAAGGCAACAACTTGCAAGCTTTTTTTATTTCACATATCTCAAAGGGAAGTCATTTTAAAGCAAAAGTTAGCAGAGCCCTTACAGCAGCTTGTTTTCCTGCTCTCAGGCCAACTATGTGTGCAGGCGAACACAATCGTCCTCATGTAGTCAGAATCAGGATGAAACATCAAGTGTAAATGTGAAGGTCCATGGTCAGATGTCGAGATGTTGGTGAAAACAAAGTTCCCACATCCACTTGATGACTAAATTCATATTAAACAAAGCTTATTAAAAATAACTGGCTTGAGAACATTGGCTAAGTTGCAGCACTTAACACTTAATCAATGTCTTTATTATAATGGAGTTCTACGGCTGGGTTTTTACTTCACATATATACCTTTAAAACTGTTAAAGCCTCCCATTTATTCCACGAAAGGAACAAATGCAGATTCAAGTGTCAGTAATTTGAGTAATTACAGAAGAACATTTTGTCCATGTGTATGATTATGCCCGTGTGCATGTCCTCTCCTGTGAAATCTATTTAACAGTCACTTAAGCGTCAGAGTAGCTATTGAGGTAATCAGAAGGAGGAAGAAACGGGGTCAGTCAAGTAGACTAGCATCATCCAGGCCTGTTCCATTTAGATTGATTTAGTCCAAGCAAAGGGGATGCAATTAATGCCTGAGCAGTCTCTTCAAGTCAAGAGCATATGCTGGAGAAGAATCGTGTCCCTGTTCTAGATCTTTTAATCATGATTCGGCCATGTGAAGCACTTGGTAGCTTAGCAAAAGTTATCGTTATTATTGCCTTTGCTTTAGCTATAGGCTCTTCAACGAGGTGGCTGTGCAGGGTTGCATCAAATAACAATCTCAGAAATGCAGTAACATCCACAGAGTCAGCTCTGCTAAAAGGAAAACAACATCTACCCAGGGTATTCTGGGACAGCTGAGACAGAAATGCACTAAGGCAACAACAGCCATTAAGTTACATGCAGTCATACAGTGCCTGATCACACAGCTCCCATGAGTCATGGCATCTCTGAAATAAAAAGGCATTTCATTTTGCCAGAAGTATTTCAAGGGAAGTCGTGGCGTCTGTTGAAGGCAGCCTCACTCGAGTTCTTTCCCTGCGTGCGACACCAACCAGCAAATAATGTGATTAATCAAAATAATTCTATGTAAACGAGTGTCACTCACGTCAGTGTTTTGTGAGTGTGTGTTTATTCCTCTGGCATTCCTCTCCTAAACTAAATTTAAAGAGCAACTTAACATTAAATTTGTGTTTTGTTTTTTTTTTTGCTTTTAAAGATAGTTTTTCGACTTTTATGCTTTTATGCAATCCATACTGCCACTCAAAGCTAAACGACAGTGTTGTAGTGCTCGAGATCGGTCTGAAGACCACTTTTTGAAGATCTTGGTCGCGTCTAGGAATCGAACACATTTTGACTCGGTCTTGTCTCGGTCTCAGACATAACAAATTTAGGATTCTTAGTCATGACCAGTCAACACCACAACAGATTTATTCGTTTACATAATAACTGTGATTGGGTGTAAAACTTTGTTCTTCAAATGCAGCCAATAACGTATGTCATTTGTAGTTGGATATTTTTATTCATCTGAGTATAGTGAGAGAAAACACGTGGCAGAGTGCAGCTTCAGCAAGGTAGTGCTTACTTAGACAGCTGGGAAAACATTAGACTTCTATCGCCACCTTGAAATCAGAGGAGAAATTTCTGTAAGGGTTGGTCTTGTCTCAGTCTCGGTCAAGTCTTGGCCTCGGTTAGTGCGGTCTTGACCACAACACTACTTAACAACGTGTCTTAGAGTTGCCACCATGTCTGCGGATAAGAATGTGTTTCAGTGCTGGAAATATGAAAAAAAAAAAAACATTTTAATCTGAAATCTCAAAAGGGCTCAGTCAGAACAGTGCAATGCAAAATATTTTTAACAGCTGTTAAAATATTATCGACATTGCAATTTTCCACGTCAAACCTGAGGAAACTGCCGGTATGGAGCCTAATCAGTGCTGAGAACATCTGTAAGGTTAACACTGCTGGCTTTAAACATCTGAAAATGGTTCACAGTTCAAAACGTTCATTAGAAATTTAGTCAAGTAATCAAAAAGCAATCAAAGGCAATACGTTACACTACCTTCATAAAGGAATTGAAATAGTTAAATTACTCATTACATTTTAAATAGGGTAACTAGTAATCTGCAATCTATTACAAAGCAACCTTCCCAACCCTGTTTATATCAAAAGTTTTACTTTCATCTTTTGTCTTTTTGCACATTAAACACACAGTATGAACAGTTTAACCATCAGTTTGACTCTGTTTGTGGTTTGTGCACGTCTGCATTAGCTTTTACTTTGCTAGTTTCTTTATTAACTCCCCTTTGTATTAATTTGTCAGTATATAATAATAATAATAATAATAATAATAATAATGATACTACTACTACTACTACTACTACTACTACTACTACTACTACTACTAATAATAATAATAATAATAATAATAATAATAATAATAACAGTCACGGAGGCTTTTCATCCTTTTTTGATTGCAGTAAAGAAAAAAGAGCTGGTATCGATGGTAACATTCACGTATTTGGGAAATCCTGATGAGTTTCATTTGCAACCTTGATCCAAGTCCTTCAACATGGAATACTGATCAAATATTGATATTAAACCCCCTCAGAGTACACACTTGTAACTGAGTATGTAAGCATGTGTCTCTGCTCCTGTCCATTATTTGCATGAATTCATACAGCTGTGTGTCTCTTGGCACACTTGTGCTGATGCAAGTGTAAAAATACTCTTTATGCTTGTGAGGTTTGTGGCTCTGCATTAGTGTGTTGCCTGTGTGTGTGCGTGTGTGTGTGTGTGTGTGTGTGTGCGTGTGTGTGTGTGTTTGTGTTTGTGTGTCTGCATGCGAGCCATCAATCCTGTAAGCCTAACTAGATGGAAGCAGAGGAGCCAGTATAATCCAATGGAGGTCCCTGTAAATAGGATAGACAACTATATAGATCAGCTAGAAGGAGTTATAACTCTAGTTCTAATCAGATAAAAAGAGCGGCGGAATGGAGGGGAGGAGGGAATGGAGAGGAACCAAGCAAGATGAGGGTGCTTGTGATGTAAAAAAGGAAACAGAGGAAGGGAAGTGGAGCATATAAAAAAGACTGATAAGTCAAAGCTCCAGGAAGTTAAAGGAAGCTAATGGTCAATTTTGGAGGAAGGGAAGATAGAGAGGAACAATGTGGACACAAACAAAAATAAACCAGTGAGAAAGAAGACAGACACGCCTCAGTTTGGCCACTTCGGCTCAAACTATATAAAAAGCTTTTTTCTGTCAGTGTGTATGCGTGTGTGTTTTTGAGGGGTTGTGTGGGGGTCAGGCAGGAAAAAAAACAATAACAAAAATAAACAGGAAAGATTAAAAAAAGCAGAGAAGGGGAGAAAAAACGGCATCATCTCATCACCACCCCTGCATTTCTCTTTCTAATGTAACCTGATGTGTATTCAAGCTTTAAACACGAAAAATCCTTTCAGAATTAAGATCCTTCCCTCACCTGTCACTCCCCGCTCCCTCCCTCGCTCTCCCCCTCCTCTGTCACTGGTGATGGATGTTGCCTGTGCTTCAGACTGAAAAGGGAATAGACTGTTCTCTCTGTGCGTTTCACAGCAATCTGGAGCTGTCAATAGACACACATACACACAGCTGTTTGAAGCTGTCATGTCTTTATCAAACAACCTGCCTCATGCATCAAAGACAGAGAGCAAAACACCCAGAGAACACACAGACGGCAATAACAACTGAAAGTTTGTCCAAAAAGTGCAAGTTGCATTCTGTGCATTAAGTTTGTCACTATTTTTCTTTTTTTCCTGACTTTGGAAACTGTTTCCTCCTCATTTCAGAGCTCCTGTCTTGACACTATCTGCTGTTTTCATACCTCGAGAGGCACAACACTGGACATCATCGGAGCAGAGAAGTGATTACAGTTACTTCTGGCTGCACAAATGAAGTCCCACAGCCCCTCGACTGAGTCCCCATCAGCTTCAGGGTTTCCACTCTGTAGCTGACCTCGACCTCTGACCTCCCAGCAGAGGCATACAGAGAGGAAACTACATTCTTTCAAGTCTGTCTGTAAAAACCCCAAAACAGCTGCTACTTATGTCTTGTCTCTGCTTTTGTTTCAGGGAATGTGTGGATTTTAATGGCCTGTGGATACCACGTTCTATATTTGCACACAATATTTTTTAAATTATTATAGCATCTTAAGGTTAAATAGGAGCATTTTCTTCGTAACACCATTTGATAGGAATTGAGGATGATTTTAACCATTATTGACCCATTTTAAGCACCTCAGTTACTTTTTTAGCGGCTGGAAATCTTGGCTACAGACCTGAATACTAACGTGTTGTATAATTACATTGTGTAGTCACTAACATTCTAAGGAATACAGTGATAATAAAGAAAATGTAACCTTTTACTGACAACAAATATTTCAACAGGATCTGAAAACCTTTCTTTTGATGTCTCTTTTCAATGGACAAAATGTTGTTAAAACCATAATTTGCTTCTAAATTTGGCCAAGCTTGCTATGTCTAGAAATTTGATTTGTATAAAAGTAAATATAGCCTGCAGTGATAGTGTGTAGCATTCTCTCTTTGTAGCAGTTTACTTGGCCAATTCTTATTACCAAATTTTGTAAAAAATCTGATCTGCTAAAAATGGAGTGAAGCCTGCGAGCTAGTTCAGGCAGGCAACTCGAGCTGCGCTGCATCACTCTCTCGTTATCCCACGTCACCAACATTCACACCCACTCACTTGTCTATTTAAAGTGTGCGTCTTACCCATCATCCTCTTTGCCTGACTCAGCATCCCAGCGCTATTCTTTTCAGCACCACCACCGCCCCAGCATCCACCTGTAGGCTGCGAGGGGTTAAGGTTTTTTGCTCATCACTCCCATTTGTTTTAATTAATTCCATTCCGGGAGTGATGAAGCCGGAGCCTTGACCCCAAATTCAAATGTATAATAAAGCTGCTATAAACATTTTTATCATGAGTTGTCTGACTGAACTGTTTTGTTTTTTTTTTTTAATTCCATTTTTTCCCCCCTACCATAATTTTGTCAATGCAACAGAGGCCTTCAAAAAAGAAACGAGAAAATAATTTGGCTTCACTTGGTCAGTCGGTCAGATCCAGTCCAGTGTTGTCTGCCGCTGGAGCCCGGTGGGCTTCCCAGAGTCAGCTGCAGCTATAATGAGCGGTGTTTAGCCGCGGGGATCCGACGTGCTGCAGGGCTCGATGCAGCGTGAACCAACGCGTGCGTGTGACCAGCTAAAAAGAGAAGATCTGGCCGAGCACTGATCAAAGCAAAACAAGCCTCTCAGCTGACCTGTCAATCAGTGCACCTCTAATTCTTTGTATGGTTAGTGAAAGTCCAGTTTATTTCAGAGGTCAGTGGAGGAATTTTGCAAAATAATTCTGGTTGATGGGATATTCGGGCTCAGATAGTGGTCGCTGGCTGCACAGCCTCCAACTATTAATTGAAGACCTGCATCAACCTTTCATACGTCAGGCAATTCGTATTTCGATGAAAGTCAACTTTGAGCATAAGGTTGTCAGATGCATCATGGCATCATGGTCAGAGTGAAGGAAACATGCTGTCTCTGATTTACTAAAGCTGCTAATACTTAATCCAAACTATACATTTACAGGTATCACCTTTCAAAATTAGAGGCACAATCATAAAGAATTCAGTGAAATTTCATAGTCACAGCTTGGTGAGCTGGGCAAGTAGCATGATTTCATACAGACCAAATTGCAAGTGCAAGTGGAAATCCACAAAGACAGCAGAAAAAACAAGTTCTGTCCACTGTGCCAGTCTCTGTTATTCCCACATGTCCTCCATTGTGTTGCCTCGATGATAAGTCTGTTATACTCGAACAGAACACCAAACTGCTACAAGCCAACGCCAAGCTCGTGATGAGAGGCCCACAATAAAGGGGGGAAAGCAGACAATCAAAGCACAAGACAGATGGACAGACAGTTAGTTCGGTAATCCCCAGGAAAAAAATCAGCAAAAATTATCAGTCCACAAATCTGCTGCCTCCGGTGCAACGTTGGTAACTGTTTGTGTTAACTATAAACTTGACATAAATCTACTTCCCCTGTTGAGAATGCAGACGCACTGGAAAAATTCACCTGGGTTCACTTTAATGTTTCCTTTAACTAAACAGAGACAACAAATGTGACAACATCACTGTCGGCCTTATCCATTACTCACATTACAGCACCATGTCGTAGTGTTTCAGATCGAAATTAAGGAACATAAGTTATCGAGCATTAAAGCTAATTATCTCGATAAGCCTGAGAAAAAAATCGAATCAATCAGTCAGACAAACTTTATATATATATAACACATTTTAAACAAATACCTGCAAAATGCAATTCAGAGTGCTTCACGAGTGATTGATAAAATGAGGGATGCCAAGATGGATTTAGCTCAATAAATCTTCCCAGACACACTTTCGATCGAGCGCTAACGACTTGTGCTGTTAGTGCAGAAAGATCAGGCATAGCACTTTTCTGTCTCTTTCAACCTATAAGTGAAGCTGTTTTTGTTTTCTTTTGTTTTTGTTTGTCTTTTTAATGTGAAGCCACAGACAATTTTCCACAATTGTGGACAATACAGATTGAACTGAAGATTGAACTGAATGTTACAAAGTCAGATTGCCATTTTCAAATGATGCCAACGTATCAACGGCAGACTGTTTCTAATGGCTCTGAACGCTCCGTTCCCATCAGTTTTTTCTTTTAATTATTTCAGACTAGTGTGTCACAGTGTGCTGGGCTTTTCTATAGGTTCATCTGGAAGTTGTGTGTTTGAATTGGCCAATCAGAGCAGAGTAAGCATTTAAAGGCGGGGCAGAGCTCAAACAGAGCGTCTCAGACAGAGGCAAAAATCCTGGAAAAAAACAGAGCTGCTGCAGTCGGCCGTGTGAGAAACCAGATGAGTTTTTTGAGCATCAAAGCATGTAAACCTGCTCTAGTAGTAACCAGGAATAAAATATGAACCCAAAAAATGAGCATAAAATGGACTCTTTAATACTTTGACATAAATGTTCAGTTCAGTAAGTTACTGTCCAGTTTAAAACAAAATGTGATTTATTATGATCATCTATATAGCACACACAGGTCTGCATTCACTCACTGACACACATTAACAGCAGGTGGCTTCTCTACAAAGTGGCCACCTGCTAATCAGATGCTCATTGACAGACTGATAAAAAACAGCCATCAGGAGCAGGTTGGGCTTCAGTATCTTGCCCATCGAACCGCACACTGAAGAAGTCAAGACTCGAACCACAGACCTTCTGCTCTACCTCACGTGTTTGCTGGCTGGACCTTCTAGCCTTGTGCTTTACTCGCATTTGAAGAACTCATTCTACGCTTTCTCATACACATCCGACATAACTGTATTTTCTGCTAAGCTGCCTTATCTCTGCTCCGGAGATAACTGCTTTTCATCTTGACCATCTTCAATTTATTTTAATTCTCTCCTGTTTTCTTTCACTATACAGAGTGTCTTACTCAGTTCCTCTGGCGTCTGTCACTCGCTGTCTATTTGCAGATAAAACATTTGTATAAATGTGAATGATTCTCTTTTTTTTCCTTTTCCTTCATCACACACACACACACACACACACACACACACACACAAACTTGATGGCAACCGGCCGCTGTGATTAATGAAACTACAAACTGTTTACGTCCCTTCTGGGATTCTGAGCTAATTCTTTACTCTTGTGTGCTGACTCTTGTACTGTGGCTGTTCTGTATCTGTCTCCGTCTCTGTCTGTCAGGTTCAGGTGTTATCATGTCACCTCAGGGAAGATCCACACACACAGGTAGTGAAGAACCAAAGAAACTGAGCATAGGTGGGTCCAAAGGCTCTGTACAGGAGCATACTGTGATGAAAAACCCGACTCAATGCAGCAGTCACCAAGGGTTCTATATTTAAGGTGAATCCGTGGGTTATCAGAAAGAGAAGAATTGATCTATTTTCTTGCCAGTGGAAAGCTGGTCTAAGTTCAAACGTATTGGTAATTTGGTGCAATTCAAGTGCCTTTTTTTTTTTTTTTTTTTTTACGCCTGCACCAAGTTGCTATTTTTGTGGGTCGATGTGCATCGTTGTTAACCCAGCTGTGTCTAGCTGGGTGGAACAGAGCAAAAAAGGGTGTGTGGATAAAGATGTGCTGTTGTAGTTTTGAAGTCATTTTGCTTCTCTCCGACAGCCCAAACCAGGTCTGAGTGCAGCTCAGCTGGTGGAGAGCTGTTTTCATGGCTTTATCGTGAAGGGTGCACATGAACAAACCTGTCCAGAATCCCGCAGGCCGGTACAGTGGATGTCCTCCGCATCTCATTCCACTTATATAAATAACCAAAACATTTACCTTGAATGCAACCGTCTATGTCAGTTAATTATTCGATATTAAGCTGACTCTTGTCTGTTGAATTGGATGTGAGTCAAGCAGATGATGCGCATCATGACGCAACAGCAACTCTCCGCCAATTGAATGCAGTCAGCGCAGATGTGAGGCAGGAGCTGACACATGAGCACCTGCATTTCAATAAGCAAAAGTCTGGAGTTTTTTTTGTAATGATTTTAAAGTTTGCATTCAGTCAGTCATTTTTGTTGTTTTTCACAGGTTGAAATAAAGCTCACCTGTCTTCTATTTTGCTGTTTCTCTTGTCTGTATCAAGCAACTCAGCTAAACTACAAACATGTCTAAATTGCAATCGCATTACACAAAGGAGTAACAATTCAAAAACCTTCTAGTTCAGTAATCTACCCAGCCGTGCCAAGCCATGGGGTGTGACACTGCCGCCATTAAAGCATCACAGTGTAGGCAATTTAATTAATCACTTAAAGCTCCTGATGCAATTTATTAACACCACAGCATCAGTGATGCTACGAGCACATGGCTCTCCTTCGGTTTTGTTCTAAGTATTTGCATTTATGACCCTGAACCTCCTGGACAGGTGTGTCTACGTAAAGGTTGGCTTGCACCTGGCTACGGTGCATCACAGCGGTCTTAATGAGAGGAGGTGATCTGATTGGCTATGATTGAAATCAACTGGGACACACCTTCTATTTGTCCTCCTACTTCACCTCTACGCCGCTGATGCACCTGCGTTTATGTTCACCAAATTTACGAAAAAAAGATTGCCACACCAACTTGCACTTCCTGCGCCCAGAACTTAGACCTGCATCTGCACTGTGCCCCGATTCACGAAAATACAGCCCCTACTCTTAGTCCCCCATCGATGTAAACATTGTAACTAATGATGACCTCCTACTCTGACCATGTCGACTTACACGAAATTCTGGTCACAAGTTGGCTTTTCTAAATTTAACACAAACTTTAATGTCATTTTTTTCATTTCGTTGCATGTTTTACCTGTAAGAAAAAAAAAAAAAAAACACCGTTCAACCTTGAGACGGAATGAATAGCAAGCAGCAGATTTTTGAGACGATGACTGCTCACCGCTCCTTCAGTCCACCCAATCACACCTTCGGACCGCTCCAGGAGATGGGGAAGAGAGTCGCGTTCGGAGCCATTAGCTTTAGTTTCATTAGCAAAATGAAACGGTGCTCTTGCTGGCAGATCAAAGGCTGTTGTGTCCACATCTTTGTAGAGACCCGCCTCCACTGCAACATCCTGGATAAAGATGTTGCACTCCACAGGCAGACTGTGTTTAGAGCCAACAGAGCGCAAGACGCCGGGTCTGTGATTCTTGGAGCTTAAACACAGCGGAGGTAATGTTTCCCAGGTGTGAAATGTTAAAGGCTTGGTGTTGAGCCATTTGTTCATCACGGTTAGTAATTGCTCAGTTCAATTCAATGTTAGTTTTTTTTCGCTACCCACTTTCATCCTATGACAAAAAACTGAAGCCGTTACTCCAGCACAGCGCGGTCATAAAAAGATGGATATTGTGACACTGCCGGTCTTGTATAACGTACCCAAAAGCCGTACTTGAGTAAAAGTAAAGATACTTTACTGAAAAATCAGTGAAAGTGGCTTTTTAGAATAAAAGTCTGAAAGTAACTGGTATTAACTGTACTTAAATATCAAAATTACAGTGAATATAAATGTACTCAAGTATTGAAAGTAAAAGTACATGTAAAAAGCAGTCAGGTTTGACTTTTAAAATTTGTTCATTCTTCCTTTATGCAGCCTCTGATGTACATAAGGACAGAATATCTCAGTTCTAAAACAACATGCAAACAAAGTGATTTTTTTAAGTGGTTTCAGAAAGATTTCTAAGCTTTCTAAACTCCTGTGGGTCTGATTTAAACACAACAGGTGAAAGTTTAGCTCAGCCTGATTCTGCAACTGGGCGACTACTTCTACAGTACGTTATAACAAAAAAAAAACCAAACAAACAAACAAACAAAAAAGATTTAAATTCACATAAAACATGACAACAGCAGCACCCAAAGTAAAAACAGTCATTATTTGTACGGCAGCTTAAGAGCACCTGTTGCATTCGCGCCTTACACGATTAGCCAGTGATCCAACTTCTTGCAGTCTGTGATCCAACATTATTCGCTACCAAATTTCGGCTCTTTTAGAAACGAGTAACTAAGATGCTTACGGGAAATGTGACAGAGTTAAAGTATCCATTTTCTTTGGGAAAAGTAGTAAAGTCAGGGCTGGGAAAGTTACTCTGGAAATGTGATAAGTTACAGATTACTAGATACTTGATTTAAAATGTAATGTTATGCAACTATTTTAACTACTTCATCAAAGTAATGTAACTGATTACAGTTGATAACTTTCTGATTACTTTTCTAAACTTCTAATCAATGTTTTCAACTGGTTGCTAGTTTGAAATGTTTAAACCAGGCAGTGTTAACGTCAGATGTGGGGAGCTGCAAATTCAAACAGGAGAACCAATGAAAGCGTCAGAACAGCATCAAACTTTACGAAACGACTCGGCTGGAAAACTGCAAAAGAAGGCACTGTGCACAACAAAACACACAGAGCAATAAAATGTATATTATTCAACATTTACCTGAAGCTTTTTATAGAAAATATTCAGATGCAACCCCTTTGTTATCATTAACATTTTCATAAGTAATTGTAATTTAATTACACATTCTTTCTCAGTAACTGTAACTGATTACAGTTACATTTATTTTGAAATAAATTACGTACTTTTGTTACATGTAACTAGAGACTCCCCAACACTGAGTAAAGTAAAAGTGACAGTTGACAGAAATAGATACAGTATAGATATCCAAAACTACTCCTTAAATACAGTAACAAAGTATTTCTACTTCATTACTATACAACACTGGACACTGCCAATATGACATCTGCTTCCATTTTAGAAAATATGGATCTTATAAAGTTTTAAAACAGTTTGCAGTTGATCACTGGCAAAAACTGAATGTCAAAGTTCACAAAATTTGAAATCCATGCTAAACTGTGTGTGAATTCACTTTGCTTTCGCAAGTGAACACACTGAGCGAGAATTAAGTTCAGGTCCGGTTTGACCTGACCCCGACTCGAGCGCACTGATTGACTGGAGAATAAAGTTTTTCTACATTGCTACACTGCAAGTAAGAGCAAGCCATGACACCAAGGTTAAAGTGGCGTCTTACACGGAGTGAAACAGGAATTTATATAAAATGTCAAGTGGTAAAAGTCAGTCTGTTATATTGTCACATAACTTTGTTGTACGCTATGTGCTTGTTTTATTGAGAGATGGAATCATAATGGATATATTCTTCGAAATTTATTGATATCTAAATCTAAATGAGACACATATTCATTTAAAGTCAGAGCCATGAGGAAGGATTCAGTGTTATCATCACTGACAAATAGAGTAATATCCTGTTTAGTTCCTGTAGTCCAATAAAATCCGCATTACAGGCTAACCAGACCTTCTGGGCAAAAACAACATAGATCAGATTCACTTTGTCAAACTCTGATCTTTCTTTCTTTCAATAAGAATAAACAAACACTGTGATCGGCACGACAAGAATGCTCAGACGGCTGCTAAACCGGCTTGGCAGCGCTATAAAGACAGATCAGATCAGATTTTCTGCACTCCAAAGAATACTTGCAAATTGCTTAATTCGCCTCGACAAGGACAATGTATCTGGTGGAGCATTTTCGAGAAAGGTTAAATGAAGCGCTGCACGGATATTATTCTGACCTGGACCTCTTCTCAGTGATCCGCTGAGTCACAGAGGAAAGACTGTGGAGTATGATTTCATTTACTTTTATTTCCTTTCTATGACAATCAGCCCAAAGAGAAATAAGACAATTTGATTTCAATGCTTTTCTGAAGAAAGACATGACTGACAAAACCAAAACCTCAACAATATAATCCACTTTCGCTGTGGGCACTTAATTTCTCCTCATACAACGGCAAAGACACACTCGTCTCTCTAAAATGCAAATGTTTCAATTTCATCTCAGGCTAAAACTAAATTGTGGTAACCGTTAGTGAATCCATCCTTTGCCGTCCTCCGTGCCTTCATTTCCCTTCTCACCCTTGTTCTCTGCTAGTATGATCCTAGCATATCTGTGACGCTCCAAATGTGAAATTGAAAAGCCAGTCGGCTGTTTAAATATCCCATTTATTGTCACAGGCTAATGAAAACAATCTTTCACTGTTAAATTTGAATAGGCAAAATTGCATTTAAAAATACATCAACTAAGAGAGCCTGACAAATGAGAGATGATATGGAGAGACAGTAAGAGGTAGGCAGGGGTGACAAGCGTGGACAGGAGGAACAGAGAGCTGGTATACTGCTCACGACGACGGCTGGATGTTAAGAGCACACAGAACATTGTTCACCCTGTGCCTAAATGGAACATCTGTCCTCCCTTCTGTCCTTCCTCTCTCCACTCGTATCACGATATCGCCTCAGGAGCGTCCAGTCCCAACCAGTTTAATTAGTGTATCCAGATGAAGATTTGCTGAAGGGTGTATGAATTTTCATAGTTTGTCCGATGGCTCCAATCTGTTGTGCAGATTAACATCATTCATTTCATGCTAAAACCGCTGCCTGCGGTGCTATCTCATACAATATCAAAAAAAATATAGTTGCTGTTTCTTATAGACATTTTAAAACTGAGATTGTGTGTTTAGTCGAAATGTGGGCGATGGCTCGGCTCCTCGCTGCATACGAACACCGCATCACACAATAGGTGCAGAGACTGAAAAAGCACACACCGGACAAAGAACATCAAACACACATTCTCATAAAACATTCATAAATTATTCATAATTACTGCAATTTATTGCTGCATAAGCACATCAGATGCTTTTTTTAACATCAGTCGACCACATAAAGGATATAATTCAGTGAGAGCACATTAACCCTCTGAATAAATTCACGGTAACATGAACACCCATCTAAACTAAACTGTCTGCATGGAGGGCTCATCTTCCCCGGGAGCCGTATTAAAGAAAATTCCTTCACTTCTCAGTTAAGATGGGAAAGTCGTATTACAGGAGTGAATCCTAACTAATTTTAGGAATTTGTCTTATCTTACCAAATCCTTAAGTCTGGTTAGGAAATCCTACCTGCTCAATCCAACATCGGTTTTCAACATTTATGTCTGTTGCCTAGAAACCAACACTTCTCTGTCTCAACCGACTCTCAACCCAGGCTAACTACCGTGTATGCTAACAGTTAGCTAGCTTAACTAACACATAAATGAGCAATAAGGTGCAGAGAAGGTGAGCCTGTACTACACTTTCCTACCTTTAATTAGGAAAGTATCACTGACTTAGGAACTATGAATCTGTAATGGCTATTATCCTCAATCAGGTCCAAACTCCAATTACCACGGTTAGCAAATAGTACAGATAGGATTTGCAAGATAGGACTTTTCTGTAATACGGCTCCAGCACTGCATAAGTGACCCCTACATGGGGTATTTTCCATGGTGGGAAATACCAAAACAGTTGACCTTGTGGATATTGACTAAATGTGTGACTGAACAGTCTCACACTGTCTTCATTGTGATATTGATAGGTCATGTGTTGAAAGACTACAAACAATCCACTTCTGAGATTTCTCGGCAGGTTTACATTGTCTGTAAAAGAAAAAGAAAAAAAGAAAAAAAAAAGAGAAAAAAAATCGACTGCTGTTCGTCCAAGTTTTTTTTTTTTTTTAAAAGAGAGGAAAAAAACCCCAAAATAAAGCCTGTGACTTCAGACTGGGAGACCCTTGTTTGCAACTTTTACTCCACCCTAATGCTCTTCCTACCTGCCCTGTGTAACCGCAGCCCTACCACCAAAGACACAATTACTTCAATTTGCCTAAAGGTACCCATTTTCTACATCATTTTATCATCAGCACCAATTGCAGTATATTTGATACATATGTTGGTAAAAGTGCTTTTGAAACTTTTCCATATTGTCTCATAGAAGTCCTTCGCCCATATCTTTAACAGTGGATGCGTGCCACTTGGTGCCTCTTTATGATTTGAGTGGCAGCCATGACAAAACTGTGGCGGTGTGCCACGCCAGCCCCAAGTAGACAAAGCACTGTGTTAACGGTTGTGCAGTTGTCTCAGAGCTATTGATTTAGACACAGAGGGATCATGCTACAACAGAGATTGTACTATGATACTGCTGTTCACACTATATCAGCCACATAACGGCTGAGGCTATAGAATCAGATACACACGGCTTCGTGAGAGATCAATAGCTGTGGTCAGATAAGGTTGCAGAGGTCTGCAGCCTGGGGAAACAACCCCATGTTTAGAGCGAGGGAGTGAGAGTTCACAGGAAGAACATAAAAACAGAGGGAGGAGGTTTTGTTTGGACCGGCTGGGATTTGACCCTATGGCAGGAAAGTTTTACAGCAAACCACAGAACTCTCTCATGATTAACACCGGCTGCAGCCGAAGGAAGGATGGGGTAATGGGTAATAATATTGTAGGCAATTCAAATGCTGTTTAATTGAATTTTATTCAGTGTTTCTTTTTACGGAAGCCATCCGGTACAGGGAACAACCATTTTCTGCAACAGGATAAATGAATTAATACAGAAATATTTCTCGATGTGAGTGAGTTCTGTGTACTGCACGGCTGCGTAATCCATTTAATAACTGGTTTTACTAGGGAGACAATAAAGGAAGGCGGGGGGGGCACTAGGACAACAATGTCACAACTTTTGAAAAATAACAATCAGTATCTAAGAGGGCAAGATCAAACTGAGTCAGCGTAAATGACAGTTCAGAGGACATCCCATGAGAAAGTGGGACTTGTTTGTGAATTATAGCCTAGCTTTGATTTTTTTAATTTTCTTTTTTTTTTTTGGTCCTACTGTTCAAGGATCACCAAAAGCCACTGCACACACGGTGTGAAATTCTACTGACAGCTCCAAACATGAGGCCAGACAGTAACTTGTCCAATAAACTAATGCTATTTTTTTGCCTCCTGCCAACTCTGTTGTTCTCTCACTGTCCTGCTCTCCAACCCAGTGATATCAGAGCAGCACTCCATATCCAGGCTAAAGCCGCTAAATAAATTTCCAACAACCCCGGCCAATCAGTCACTCGAATGTGACTGCAGCTCTCACTGCAAGAGCACACGGCGCTAAAACATCTTGCACTGTTCAGCCACGATCACTGCTGACGACGGGGCCTTCAGCACCGATCCTTTCAACCAAAGAGAAATTGGGTTGCAGGGTTGCCCTAAACTTTTACAGCACTTTGAAATTCAGATTTACAATGCATGACACCTGCTAATAAGAAATCAGCACTTTTGTGAAATTAGCACCTTTTTATGTTCATCTTCTAGACTATTTTGGACAGTGTCAAGTAATCTCACAAGTTAAGCTTATTTCCCCCCAGTGCCGTTAAGTCGTTATTTTAAGTGGAATTCCGATTACACCTGGTCCACTGCATATTGGCAGCACTGATATACAAGCTATGGTAGATATAATTTAATGATCACTGTATAAGAATTTATTTAACCTCGTTTCACTTGATCAACTGCATTCATCTCTACAGAGTTTTTCAGAGTGCTTTATCCAAAACAGTGTCCTGACTCATTTAAATGCATCACCCTAAGTTGGACCAAACCCTAGACAGTGCAGATCTAAGCAGTAGCATAGCCAGGAAAAAGACTCTGGGCGTGCATCAGAAAAAACTGGGTGCGCCACATTTGTTTTCTCGACAACACCAAGTAGGCTGGACATCTGTGTACCTTCATAAAATACAACCACACATTATTCTCCGCAGGGCTCCCTGCAGGCAGGGTTTGGCAATATGTCAAAATATTCCAGCCCATCACCCGCTGATTGCCGGTCTATCGTTAATCACACAAGTGGAGGAGTCTCGTCCTCGCACATCATTTTATAACAAATGCAACAATGGATCACTTCTTTGGGAATGTTTTGGATTTAAAAAGGACACAACTGACAAGCTGAATTAATTTGTTGCAGCAGAGATGATTTCTAGTCCCTGTTTTGTCGCCTCGAGCGCCGGTTTATGCTTTCAGGAGATCAAACTGAATAAATAACACACATTTAAACTCACATACGCTTAGCTAGATCTTAGCTAAGTGTCTCCATTACTGAAAAAACAATAGTAATTTCACTAAGGACAGGCTACTACATCCACAAACTCTGTATGTTTAATTAAACGAATAAAGCTGCGTCTGTGCTCACCTGCACAGCTTTACATTTCTAAAACAACTTCAGGGCAATGAAAAGTCAAACTGTAGGCCTGCTGAAAAAAGATCAGTGTAATCATTAGCATAGACAACATGATCGTTTCTAATGAAGTGTTGTGATTCCCGTCTCTGTTTGTTGCAGTTTAAAAACATTTTCAGTGTGTTCACAAACGCCGACTTTGTGCACTCGCTGTAGGGACGCAGCTGTTAGCAGGCGAGCTAACTGCAATCCAACAGCACCACAAGTCTTTTTTTCCCACTAGAGACAGTTCATTGAATAATACAATTAAAAAGTAGGCAAATAAGATTAGGACATTATCGCCTTAGTTTAAAAAAAAAAACATTTTAGTAAGTATAGAAAAAACTATTATGCTTATTTTTAGGTTTGCCAGCTGCCTGTTTGGGTGGCACAGGCACACCCGTGGCTACAGCACAGGATCTGAGACCTAGTGTCAACTATGTTGGATGAGTCTAAACTGTCTGAAGACAAGTAGAGGATGGTAGGCTTTATCGATGGCAGGCCAACATTGGCACCTGAACCAGAGGGCCAGCCCCGTAAGAAATCTGGAGAATTCGAATGTCAGTGTTCAGTGCCAGTGTTCAAAGTTCATTCTTTATGTAGCGAGGCTGAAACGTAAGGGTTGGATTGTTAGCTGGGTGTGAAAAGCTGATCACACACCAGCGCCGCGGTGCTGAGGCACATCAAGTCCCACCCTTAAAACATGTAGGAAGCACCGCGCTGCCGCTCATCAACAGGTGGACCAGTCACACAGAGAGAAGACAGAATGTAACATCAAGAGACACGTACAAGCCGCGAAGCGATCAGTCACCGTCTTTCCGTTGTATCTCGTCAGTGGGACATTTTCTGTAACCACTCTGGTATCACATTGATTTGTGAGATCAGGATATTTGTTAAGCTGAATAAAGTCTTTCCT
>JAQLOL010000020.1:1876592-1891103 GCA_029783665.1 Naso thynnoides | reverse complement strand
GTTCTACACGACAGACAGACAGCAACTGCAAAAGGTGAGTAATGTTACAGGCTGACAATCTGACACAGAAGCAGGAAAGAAGAGCTGCTACGGCCTGATGGGGTCAATGTCAGTGTCAAAAACGCCTTTTCTCAGACAGAAAAGGCGTTTTGTTAGGGGCGGCCGGCCACGCTGCGTATAGGACAGTGGTGTCTATCTACCAAAGACAATGTTTTGTCAGACCCCAACCAACCCTATATCCTAGGCATGCCGTACTTTAGTCACTGTACATGTATATTTTAGAAATTGATCATTTGAAGAGTGTTTCGTGAAATATTCAAAAACATTGCCATTGAATTCAACCTCAGGTTTTGCAGCGGTTCAGCAGGACCATTATGTCCGGCTGAATAGCTAAGAAGGCCAGCATAAAAAATACACAAACACAGAAACTGGATACAAAAATGCATCTTCTCATAAAGAAGTAGATTATGTGCAATGTCATGGCCAGAACTGTGAAGTGCATATGAAAGAAGAAGAAGAAGAAGAAGAAGAAGAAGAAGAAGAAGAAGAAGAAAAAAAATCATCTATTTTTGGTGACCTACCACTCTGGCAGCTCTTTACTCTGTTGCCACGGGGAGAATATGGCAGCATTTGGATGTTTCCTCCTTACCTATCACTGCATGTTACACATTCTAGTCATTTTCAATACAGTGAAACAGAAACGCTATTTAGAGAAATACCTGTGTGCTCTGGCTGGATGATGAAGATATGAGGTTGACAAGAAGGCGTGTGGCTAAGAGAGACAGTTAGCAAGTCAGTTATCTTCCAGCAACACCCCGTCCATGTGAGAGCCTCTCTGTGTGGATCGCTCATTAAAACACAGCAGTGGGTACTGATAAAGGGAATTGGATTACTGTGATTAATACCATGTGTCACTGGTAATGTCCTTAACAGTATGAATCACAGAGCTCCATCACACAAGCTTGGCTGTGCACACCAACACACGCACGCACACACTCTTATCATCAAAATAATTTTGAGTCGGAAAACTTAAAAACTTTGTGTCATTCATTACAAACAGGCCTTATCGCTGTTTGTGATGTAAAGGTCACCACTCACTAACGGCCTTCTTTAAAGTTTTTTTTTTTTTTTTTCCCAGTTCACACAAACACTTAAATAAACACAGTGTCACACAAACACACACACACGCACGCACACATACATTGTAACACTTGGTGATTAGTCACAGTTTGGTCACCCGGGGGGGTCTACAAGAAACTGGTCCCCATGTGTGAATTCCAAACATAGAATCACTGCTTCTGTGAATGTGTGTGTGTGCACACATGCCTCAGTGTGTGTTTGTGTTTGTGTGTGTTTAGACTAAGCGGTTTGAGTTAGTATTTTGCAGTGGGTGCGGGGTCCACAAACTGAGAGAGAGAGAAAGAAAGGAGGGGACAGAGAGAGATACACGAACACACACACACAGCGAGGGATGTGACAGTAACATGAAAAGGTGACAACGAATGTGTGTGTATGTGTGTATGTGTGGGACAGACGCCTGGTTTAGACTCTGTCTGGCCCTGAGGCACAACAGATGTTGCTCAATTGCCCAGGACTGCACACACACACACACACACACACACACACACACACGCACGCACACACACACATTTAGACACATATACATGCACACAGGGGGAGATACTTAAAAATAACCCAAGTATCAGCCAGAAAAATGTAGACTTGCAAAGAACAACACAATCCCATTTATCTATCTGCCTCCCAGCCTCCCTACAGTATTTCTCCTGCAAAAAAAATCCAATAAATTCCCAGGCACCATCTTTACACTCCGTGTCATGTGGCTTCATGCTATGGTCTGGATGAATACTCCTTTTGATTGGCCAACAGGTGTACACTAACACCGTTTGATGCACATGTTTAAGTTAAGTTAAGTTATCTAGCAGATATTTGTAGCTGCTATGCTAGTTTGTTTGAATGCGGTTAAGATGAATGTTTTGACTGGACAGAAGCCTGGGGAAGCGCTGCCTCTGAGGCACCATGTTTAAATAAATAAATGCAATAATGTGGATCACTCTTGTTTTATTTCACTTAGCTAACATACATAAGAGTTTGGATATTTACTACAGCCACGTTACAGACTGAGGAGCATAATTTAGCCAACTGACTGTATGTCAGGTTACTTTTTGTGATAAAGTGTTCGTGAAAGTTTAAGTTGATATTATTGTTATTATATTGTATTTTGTCGGGGAGTTTTTTGAAGATGAGTTCATTCATTGAAATAAAACTCAACGTGAGTCAATTCAAGTGATGGCAGGTGAGAGTCGCAGTTAATATAATGTAATAACATAAAGCTCATAATAACAAACAGTTTTTCCATTTAAGTGCACAGCGGCTGTGCTCGATAGAACTACCCTGGTAAAATGAACACAATATAAGAGCACATTGTGTGAGAATAACTGCTTGACTGTTAAAGTGACTATAATTAATAGTTGCCATGACGACGGTAAACTCTTCCTTTGTAACGTTTAGATTTTAGTGTAAAACTTTCACCAACAATTTGCATGTGTTTTTTCTTTGTTTTTTTTAATTTGTATTATTAGAAAATGACCTTGACCATTAGCAGGAATATCAGCTTGGAGGTTGCGTTAATTGGTTTGAGGGCACGTTGTGGAGTTCTTTGCCTTCATATTCTGCCTTCAAACAGTTTAACGCACTGTTGTTGAGCCAGAGAGTGCTTAAAATGTCACTCTGTTTATGAGCTATTTTAGTAATATATTGCAAAGTTGTAGTTATTAGATTTATTGCAGCTATATTACAGGCTAAGTAACATAATTTACTGAATTTATTTTGCTTTGTTTTGTTTTGTTTTTTTTAAGATGAGCTGGTGTTACAGCTGCAGAAACAGGGTAAAATCTATAAAAGCAAATTCATTTATTGAAATCCAACCAAATTTAAGTCAATTCAAGTTATGGCAAGTGACAACTGCAGTCAAACGTAATTTAATAACATGTAGAGCTTGGACTGTTTTTTACCACGTAACAACGACGAGGAAACGGCCAAAGGCGGGAACTGTCGTTTCTGGTCAGTTCACAGCAACTTTGCAGATAGTTTTACTCCACATACTTCTCCATGTTAATGCACTAATGGAAGAATACTATTTAAGACACAGCTTGAGACTGATAGCTTAGTTGTAAAAGGGACTATAATTAATAGTTGTGCTGACAACATTAGACTTTTCGCTTTGGAACCTTTAGATTTTGAGTGCAAAACTTTCACCAAAAATTATATAAATGTTTTATATTGTGTTCAAATGACTGTGGAACAAGCAGGATAATCAGATTGTAGGTGTGCGTTAAACGGTTTGAAGACATTTCACTGAGTTCTTTGCCTCCATGACATGCCTTTAAACCGTTTAACGCACGCCCACTCGTTGATTTTTCCTCACATACACCGCTACGGGCCTCTGCGTTGCTTTACAAGCCGACCTGAAGGCAAACTCAAAGCGTATAAAACTGCCACGGCTTTTTTTTTGTGAGCTTGAGCAAATTGATCACAGTTATTTGTCTCGTGCCACGAGTTAAATTGATGTGAGCTGGAATGTGCTAAAAAAACCCCAAAAACTATTACATTAAAAAACATGGCTCGGTAACTGGAAATGATGAGCAAATGCCTCACAAGAAATACGAGCCAAAACAGCCAAATGGTGCCGCTGGTACAAAGAATGGGATTATTTCAGCTTTAAATTCATTTTTCTCAGCTAAAACTTTAGGACTAAAAAACAAAAACAATAAATAAATCCACTTCAAAGTAAAAGTCATACTGAAGTCATATTTTCAGTGGTGCAGCGATCTGATCCTATTACTGTGATTCATATTGAATTCTCTGAACGGAGGAAAAAAAAAATCTGTTTAATCCAACTGAAATCTTTCTTTGCTGTAGTGTTGTTAGTTTTTTTTTTTTTTAACTCCTTACAGCTTCATTATTTAATTACAGGAGAAGATGGTGGCTCGGTCTGTGTCACCATGGGTCAATATTTTGCAACCAAGGAATGAGACACAACAATCAATTATTTCTCTTCAGACGTTACAGTGTTGCTTCATTATTGCTAATTAGATGAAGGCATGGGTCACATGCAGACTGGTAAACAGACACTTAGTGCCGTTAAACTTTGGCTGTGTTCATCAGGAAAATGCTTCACTACAATTTTGGTAATTTTCATATTCATGTTTCTTCCTCTGACAAATGAATCTGTGAAGGATCCTGCTGAATTTATCTGAAATGCATCACCATGTGAAATAATCCAGCTCCTTGAGGATCCTGTGATTACAAAAGGCTCAGAAGTGTGGGGGCCAAACTGGATAAAATAAGGGCGTAGATTGGATGCAGCGGTTGGTATATGGTTATAACCTGGGTTACATGCAGGCTGTTAAAGGCTAGGCTAAGGCTATAAGCTGGGTCAGCAGCAGTTAAAGTGCAAGTGTCAATAAATGTATGACGGTGGAAAGGTCTCCCTGGGGCAGTAAATGAAATGCTCCTCTGCTTTCATTTCTCCATCAGTGAAGCTGTGGAGACACCACCCAACCCAAACAAACACACGCACACAACACACACACATACACACAAACAACTCGTCAACCAACGACCAGTTCACGGCTCCCACGGGGCCAGTTATGAACCTGCAAGGCCAGCGTTTATGGATCTCTCTGTAGTTCTCCCAACTAATACACAAGCACACACCTACACAAACACACAGGTGGCTGGACTCGAAACTTATAAATACCTAATATGTCTCGGAGGTGTTTCTGCCGGTGGCCGGTTTGAGATGACTAAACCTGAGCTGCAATTTACAAAATGTCTGGTGTGATGTCATGGCAGTAAGTTCAAGGATCAGTGCACACTTGAATTATTGACTAATGTATAAATGTGTTACAATACATTTAATTACATAATAATATGTAAAATACAACATTTATTTCAAAGCTGAACATCATAAATTCTGTTTTTTTCAAATAATTCAGATTCAAGGTTTTGGCAAAATTACACAAAAATATACAAATTACTTTTGCTAATTGCTTGTTTTCCACCTTAATCACAATAAAACATTAAGTGGAAACCTACTTTTATTTGCTTGTTTTGTATGAATATTATGGTTTAAAGAATTATTTTAGGGATATGTATCTAATGGACAGTTGAATATTTTGTTTTATTTTGTTTTTGGTTTTTTTTGTTTTGTTCTTTCTTTTTGTTTTTTTTTGTCATGGTTTTCACAGTGTACCTTTAAAATCCACAGTTTAATACACCAAATTATAGAATATTGACAGCCACCGGGAGATCATTTGCATTCTGACTTTGGGAGACACGGCAGACTCAAATGACAAACGCTCGCACACACACACACACACACACACAAACCCACACACTTGAGTTTGAGAAGAAGAGAGAGAAAGAGTGAGATGTAGGGAGGAAGAGGGAGACACAGAGTTGATTATCAGAAGGTGTGTGTATAATGAAGATCGATGATGCTGTAAACACAAGTAGCTGAGACCCTGCAGTGCCGTCCTGTTGGAGGGGGAATCAGAATAATTAATAATTATGTATATTTACATTAATGATTAAGTAGCTAATATCAGTGGTTGCTTCTCTAATTACCATAAGCAGGATGCAATATGCTGCAGATTTATTATACACAAGCAAATCAAGCAGTTCTCTTCCTCCCACTCCATAATTTAGAAAATGTTACAGTGTGTTTACTTACAACTTGTGGTGGTGAGATGAAACAACGAGAAAAAGGAAGACTCGTACCGTTATACGTTGAATTATGAGCCAAAGCAAATCTGAAACTTCTGGGAAGTTACAGAAGCATGAACACATCATTCAAAATCACAATATCTGTAATAACACAGAGGACAAAAAAATAACTTTATTCTTAATAATAATAATAATAAAAATAATACTAATAATAAATAATAATATTAGAATGGACTTATACAGTGCTTCTAGATACTCAAAGACGCACAAATGGAAAACAATAAAATCAAAAAGAAATCTTTGCCATCAAAAAGAAACGATTGTTATTTAACAGTATGTCATCTGGCTCCCTCCATCTGAAATGGACAGTAAGTATTTTGTAAAATGACGTTCGATCGTGTACATGGAATTTTTCAGCTTCACATACAATAAAAAACAACCCGAAGTGCTGCAGACAGCACCAGCTCGACAGACTGAGGCCAGATAAGCAGTGAAGGTCACTTCAAACATGGCTGCAACAATTGCAGAACAGGGGTCACGCCTCCTTTAGCCAAAGAAGATTAAGGCTGAAAGAATTGGAAATATTTCAGTATTTTGCTCTTTTGTTTGTTATTTTTTTGTTTGAATATGCTCTAATCAACAATCGTGTTTCAATAATTGATCAATTGACTGTAATTCTCACTGTACTCCAAAGCTCTACCTGGTTGCAACAGCAGCAGCCGTCAGCCGTTTTCAGTGAAACGGCTCGCTTTTGTTTTTCTCTATCTGAAGATAAGATTCCATTAGTGTAGGCGGGATTCTTGGCTGATCCCCAAAGCAACGCCATTTTACTCCTCTGGCAGTTTGGAAACATTATGGGAGCTTTACTTTGGGTTTTAGAGGCTGCAGCCTTTATTCTCTTTACACTTACAGCTTAAGTGAGAGCTTCACTGCTAACCTTTTCTTTTTGCTGCTTCTTTTCTTGTCACTCTATGTCACTTACTCTCTCACTCAACCACTAACTCACTGGCCACCCGACAGAGCGATGCTACTTAAGCAGAGGATAAACGCTGTCACCTTTTGAGGTGTGTTCAGACAGAAAGCGATTCACAAATTTGCACTTAAAGATCACATACAAAGTCAATGCAAACACTATTTCTTGCTGGGTGCTGTGAATCATGTGTTGCTTCAATCTCGTAAGTTGAAAATGTATCACACTTTTCAGATGAAATTCACCTGACATTGTGTCGCGACAGCAAGTCAGCCTTACTGACTGCACTGACGTCCTGACGTGTGGATGTTTAATCAGACATGATTGGTCAAAATAACTTTTGCTGTGTGTGGATACGCACAGTGGAACGCCATGACTTGATACGCCTCCAGATTATGTCATGAACAAATACATGACGTTGTCAAGTTTTCCAGCGTTTCTGACACTTCCACGCTTGATACAGTGATGATTATATCAGCCGTGATTAATGAGTCAAAGAAATGGCATGTCCTAACCCTAACCCAGGCTTTGAGCATCCGCTTCACTTGCACGAACTGAAGATAATATGATCCAATGGTGTATGTGGTGCGTTGCACGCCAGTAAATTGTGGTCATTGCCTCGTGTCCGAGCACAGCTCTAGAATCGACTCTACTAACATCACCAGGTTTGACCGGATGGTCTGCAGTTGTTGTTGTTTTTTTTTTGTTTTTGCTTTTTTTTTTCACGTCACATACTTAGCTTGACTCAGCTCTCTTGGAATTTTGACTGAGTGCCAGGTTGGCTACAATCCAATGCAAAAAGAATAAAGGGCTTGTAGAGTGGGGTCAAGCTTACCCTTTTTGAAAAATACCTATATGATGGGCAAAGTTGGAACACTGGTGCAGCATTTGGCTGCTAAATACTGTTTGCATCTACTATAGTAAACAAGCAGTTGGAGGAGACCATGAAGAATTAAAATCAGACAAACATTTCCTACAGGAAGCCAAAAAAAGACTCCAGTTGAGTTCTTCCACTGACTTGTTTCTGCTGAATTTGTAAAGACTAAAGTCTGCTGCTTTCCAACGTGTTCACCAAAGACACCTTGTTTAAAATGAATCATATGTCTGTGTTGTGGATACAGCTTGCTCCACTGTCCCCGAGTGGCCAACAACATCTATCACTGCTTTTTTTAACTTTGTTAAAATCACAATGGCTTATATTCTGACATAAAGTGCTGAAGTAGAGATTCATTAAATTTAAAATATGGATAGCAGAAACAACCCTTTCTTTATGAGGACGACTGCTGGAAAAAAAAAAACAAAACAACAAAAACACGACAACTGGGAGATTATATTGTCTTACAGAAGTTCGGGTAAAAGGCCAGAGAGGGAGGAAGTGATGTCAGACCTAAAGCTTTCTTTCAGCCTCCTCACAGACATAAACACGCACACATGCATCCTAACTCATTAGACAAAATGTTTTCTTTTATTACAGATATGAATGATTTGTTAATACAACTTTTCAAATGTCAGACTGTATAAAGGGCTCATCGTTGGCCTCTGAGAATACTTTGTATGCTAATAAATCATTCAAGTGAATTTAAATCGCCTAAATTAAAACAAAAATGAACAGGGAGCGAGTTAAAATAGTAATGCTTAAGGGAGATGGAGGGAAACAACAGGATCTTCCTGGTTCTTCCACCTCCTCATGTTTTTTTTTTCTTTTTTTATCCTCTGTATTGTTGTACTGTTGTATTATTTCCATTACGGAAAACAAATGAATACATAGCGAGTGGTGAGAGTGGGAGCAGGGAGAAAAGACAAGGCTGACCTTTGAGAGGATTATGGGATTTGTGTTAGAAGAAAATGATGAGGCATTATGGCAGATGTATTGTGTAAAATAGACCATTTAGCAGTGAGACGCCTTGATTGCAAATGAATCCAGACAGTGACGAACTAAAAGGAGAGGATGCTTGCGTTTACTGTTTGTGGGTACAGAGTAGTACGTCACAAATACCCCATTTACACATGATATTAAAATGTGACTAAATCCAGATGAAGGCTCATTTATGCTCCCTTTACATACATAAACAGATGTGTACGTTTTCAATAATAATACCGTCACTGCCCTTATACTTCCATGTGTACTTTACGTTGGGATGGATGTTATACAATACATCCGGCAGACAGCGTCCCTCGTCAAACAAACAAGTCGCACAGACCTCCGCTTCTTCACTGGCGTCCAGCTGACGTTCATTTCCAGTCTGATCTCTTTCTTCCCAGCTGCTCTGTTGGACTTGTCTGTTAACATCACAAATATGTCTACAATTCCATACCAACATCAGTCTTTTACAGTCGTTCCTCCAAAGTTCTGCCTTTTTATCCAAATATTCTTCTTCATTGTGTTTCACTGGTCTTGCTTGAACTGTAGGCTACACCACCCGACACTAACCGGTGCTAATGTTACATTTCGTCCTTATCCGTAGGTTTCCAGGAGAAGGACAAAAATACAGACGAAATGAACAGAAGGCTCCGTCCGTGTCTGTATCCCTGTCCAACGTAGAACATTTAGAAGGGGGTACATTTATTGCTGAATTTTTAAGTTATCAATTACTGTCCTGTGATGATTTAATACTGCGTCACAGAAGACAAAAAAAGTCTTTACTCCAAAAGACTGTAGCGCAAAAACCGTCAAATTAGCCTATATTAAATGATATCGTTCTAGTTTGAGTCCCATGTCTTTCAGATACCTGAGAGCCAAATGGAAAACAATGACAGGCGGAGGGGAAAAACATCACAGATCAGACAGATGTGAACAAGGGAGAGTAGTGATGCTTTCATGTCAGAAATGACCACCGTACCTCATCCTCCGCTTACCATCTGCTGCCCAGAAAAACAGCAAACTCTTCAGCAATCTCTGTCTTTTTTTTCCCCAGTGCATACGCTTGCATAGAAATACTACACGCTCAACAAAAACACAGTGTATTGTGGCCTTAGTTAAAAATTGGTTTTGACAGTCCTTTTCAGATATGTACCTTTGAAATCTGGGCATTTCATCTTACCTTGCATTGTGATGCTTTGTGTGTATTCCTGAACATCAACACTAAAAATCTTTCCTTTTTTTTTCAAGGTGAGACTGGCAGGTGGTTGAATGGCAGGACAACATTATATATTACACTATTGTGGTAAGGGAAAATCTACTTTTGCCAAGTATGGCTATGTTCAGGTAATTGAGCACTTGGTTAATGTTTGGGAAACACTGGGATTTTTGTTCATTCAGAGGAAAAAGTTCACTATGGGTCCATGATGAATCAACTTCACTCTCCTGCATGAGAGTCAGAAGCACTACACAACTTAACACTAACCCAACCTCAACAGCCTCGCTGTCTGCCTCACTGCACGAGGCCACATTTCTTTCTGGGCATTAAAAGAGAACTGGACACAAAACGATAGGGGCTAAATTGTCTGAAATGGAAAAAGAAATCAGACTGATCATTTACACTATCTTTAGGCCAAAGTTTTACCCCCCTGAAACCTCCTTTGAAATGTGATTTTAATAAAATCTAGAACTGGTACCCATTATTCAGTTTCACTGCAAGTTCTTATAAGGATGAAGGATCCTCTACCTCAGACACAGAAGGCATGACTGCTCGATAACTCATATTTAATAAAAGCCACAAATTGACCAGACTAATGTCCGTCTAACCCTCAAGTGCATCCATACACCATTTATCTCTCTTACACTCTTACACGCGTTCATGCTGATCCCTCCTACCTTCCAGGCTGCCTGGCGTCTCAGCAAGGTGCTCCTATCTGACCTCTAAAAATATAGCGGCGGCAGATTTGTGGTTCGTGCTGATAACCAATCAGATGGCTCATGTCGTGCAGGGTGGACGACCCCTGCTGGGCCTTAAATCACATTTTCTCTTCATCGTTCTCCCCCTCGGTCTCTCTGTCTTCTTTATTGCTTGTTGGCGATAGTTTTATTTGGTGCGGGCAGATAGTATAGTGAGTTCCTCAGCTGACTGGAGGGACGCTGACAGCTTGAGAATCGGAACGGCTGTGAACCAAGCTCACCTGGAGCGACATCAGACCAGCGAACAGAACAGATTGAGACAGTTATCTGAGTGCAAAACAGCATTAAAATTAAGATTTCAAATATCAACACGCAGATTAACAGTTGTTCAGAGACTGGACTGGTCCACTCCCCTGCATATGTAGTTTGCAGTGATCAGGGTTGTTCCACACGGCACTCTTTGATCCTGATGCTATATGTCCATCTGCTGTAGTAGCCCCACTGCACACACAGGCAGGCACATACACTCTGCTCAAGCATGCATTCACACACACAAGCAGAGGGCAAAGCTTTGATCAATAAATAACACTGTCACAGGGGGTTCTGGAAACACACACACACACACACACTGATATCTACACATGCAGTTTGCTGTGGTGACAGAGTGATAGCTCAGTGTGAAGGGGTGTAATCCCTGTTTGTTTCCCTACACATCTCTCCATCTGCCCCCTGCTCTCCTGCCCAGCCAATCAGCTTCGATCCAACCTTTTGCCAATTAAATGGCCCGTTTGACCCTTGCCAGGCTGACAGTCGCATCAGTACAAGACTATAATTGAGATAAAACCATTTTGCTGAACTAAAGTGAATCCCACTCTGCCCAGGAAGCCAACTTTTAAACCAATCACATTGATCATCCAATCAAATCCAATTTTACTGATACATTAGTGAGCCTGTGTTCTGTAACTCATTGGAATCCAAAATTCCAGCTGAGTTGTGGATTGTGTAAAGAGCCAGTATTTAAGGGCGGAAACATTTTCTGTGGTTGGAG
This sequence comes from Naso thynnoides, assembly GCA_029783665.1. Lineage (NCBI taxonomy): Eukaryota > Metazoa > Chordata > Actinopteri > Acanthuriformes > Acanthuridae > Naso > Naso thynnoides. Next base: position 1,879,562 of record JAQLOL010000020.1, on the reverse strand, counting down.
TCTTCACCGCTGAGCAGCCTCTAGCAAGGGGCTGTGGTAAAGTATATAAGTGAGGAAAGGAGAAGGGCTGCGATTGAAGTTTTGTTTGTTTGTTTTGTTTTTAACAAAGGAAAAGGTTGGAAACATGACTTTTTCCTCTTCCAGATATGAACAATTATTTGAAATGAGGGCATGAAGTGCTTCAAGTCAAGCCTTTGTTTATCAGTATAAACATCAGTCATCACAACAACAGTTGCAACAATACAAGCTAATTGCAGTGGCTTTTACAAACCAATACGAGACAGACTCTAGCATTAATTGAAACCTTACAAAATATCGTGCCATTCACATAAAACGTAAATTACAGAAGGCACAAAGAAAGCAGACAATGTGCATGCAAAGGACCTGAAGCTGTAAAGAAAAGGCAGAGGAAGAACAAATGGAAAGAAAGTAAAAAACAGGGACCAGTTAGTCTGAAAGCTCATACTGACTGTTATTACGAGATATCATCCAAAATGCAAACATACTGTAATTGCATTTACTCTGTTTGTTTGTCTGTTGCTTATTTTCTGAAATACAGTTTCATTTTTCTACTTTATGGTTACATAAAGGTCCAGGCCAATCTAAGACTGCAGACTGCAACCAACTGAACACCTCACCACACACCCTCCTCTTCCTCCATGTAGGAGTGCCTAAACTTGTAAACTTGTGTTTGGTTTGTCCTCTCTGGGCTTCTGTAGAAACATGTTGGTGCAACATTGCAGAGCCTCTTCCTCTGCAGATAAGGAGGGCTCATCATAAAGCACAACATTTTCAGGTGATTTCCCACTCACAAAAACAAACTATTATGTTCAAAAAAACAATAACAACAAAATATTATGTTCCATTTCTGCCCGATATCTCTTACACAATGGACATTTAAAAAGCCAGCTGTATGAGTTTTCAGACCCTATAGCACCATTTATGGCAGTTAGTATAGTGAAGGTAAACATTTTAAACATACATTAGCACATTGGTTAGGTTTGGTTAGTATAATTAGTGGTATTTTAGTTGAACACATTTGCTTCAGTTAGTGTATTTGATGTTAGTATTTTTAGTAATTAGGACAATTCAAAATTTAAGAGCAGGACAACGAAGAAGGAGAAGTTATACAAGACAAGACAGAAAAGGACAGGAGGGTGAGTAATTTGTTAGTTCACTGTCTCAGTGATAAAAAACATGCCCATGCAAGAATGTAGCAGGCTGCTGGTTTCATGTGATCACTTCACAGAGCACGGCCTGCAGAGTTATTACACTGCATTTCTTGTTGCCTGGTCAGGTTTGTGAAAGAATGATTAAGACCAGATAGCAGAAGTGTTAGAAATGTATAATTTGTATTTATTTTTCAACCATAAACTCTCTCCAATCTTAAGATCAACAGCTCAAAGTCATTACGTACAGAATCTTAAAATGGTGCCGAAACTGACAGTATGGCAGACTGAGCTGTCTGCACATGTCCCGTAAATGGTCCGTCCACAGCTGGTGGGTTTTGGAGTAATTTTGTTTATATGCTGGAAACAGTTTGGTAATTAACTACAGAACTTTGGTTTGCACACCATGGAAATGTATTCATGATCTTTGTAAATATTTTGATAAAACAATGCCAGCTAGGGGTATGTCTAGTAACATTTTTACAAAGATGTCACCCACATCACATGATCTTCATCAGCAGATGGAGTTTGCTCAGTCGTCATGGAGACTGCTCTGTCAAAATGCAAGCTGAGTAGCTGATATGATTTTATCCACAGCACTTTTAGAACTTCACATCCATGTTGTCTGAATACACTTGCATGCTTGTAAGTAAGAAGGCAGACCCTTATTTAGAATTATTTTAATTGCAAGTTGCACACACTTTGTGTCCCAAAAGGCTGCACGTGAATACTCTGCAAGGTGCACCTGATTTGTTCCCATGAAACTGGCGGCAGAGAATTTTTCTTTTAAAATTATATATACAGCATGACACAGACAGTGGCTGTGTCCATTTATAATACATAAAACATGAAACATGCATTTTACTGTGTGCATATTAGCGGGTTGGTGGCAAGTTGTGGCCACGGACGCCTGGTGCTGTGAGGCATGCCCAGATGGTCGTCTGTTGTCCTGGTCTCGGCCAGTTTAATCCAATCCCTAACGCATCGGCAGAGCTGCTGCAAACCTTGCCACGTCAATGCCGCACTTGCCAGATTACCATTAGCATAGCATAGCTTCCACTGGTATTGCAGCTCACTCACTGAATAAATCATAATGCCAACAACACTGAGCCAAATGAGCAGAACTCAAACAACCCGAGCAATGGCAGACCGAGAGAACAACACAATGACCAGGAGACTACTACACTGCAATGCCAGCATAGTGCCAAAAAAAAGCACAAAAAAACCCACAATCTGGTGGATTTAACTACAAGATAACAACACCGTGAGCGGGTAACTTGGTCCAACTGCTAAGCATTACACACAGTTGTAATTATGCTGCTAATAGCTGATATTTTGGCCAAATTTCAGCTGCCGTTAGCTGTTTTTAAGTAGCATTGAACACACTGAAAACATTGCAGTTTAACACAAGGACTCAGTGTGCACACAAAATTGTTTCCTCATCGAGGCTAGAACAGCATTTAAATTGTGGACATTTCCACAGGAAAACTGGCTGATCATAACATACATTATACAGTGGAATTTAAAAGCTAAAGCTCTCATTCCTACCATTCAGTTTAGAAAAATAAAATCTGCATTTAAATTATTATTTAGAATTAAGTATCACACTTATTAAACAGCTTGCATTCTAATGGCAACTTTGGGCCAATTTCGCACCAATTCTATGTTGTCCCTGATCTCGTAGGTTTGGTTTTACAGCAATCTCCTGCAATTTACCAGCTCACGGGGAGAATTACTACACTGAAATGTTGGGGCTTGTAGAGCATTATCGTGCCATTTATTGTTCTGTCTCACTCTCTGT
>JAQLOL010000020.1:1857446-1876447 GCA_029783665.1 Naso thynnoides | reverse complement strand
ACTCTCTGTCTACATCATACCGTATATCATTAGACAAAGAGAGTTTCTTCAAATTTCAAATATCTCCCAACTCTTTCTCCATAGAAATGGAGATTCTGACACATGGCAGAACAGAAAGTAGGGAATACTGCAGCAAATAATACAACATGTCTCAATGCAGCCTGTCCACTGATCAAAGCTCCCTCTGCCCTGAAATAGCTGAGGAAATGTTTGAGCTTCATTTGGCTAATCTGCAGGAGAGAACATCCAAGCAGCATGGCAAAAGGTCTGCTGATGATACACTTAAATACACAAAAACACACACACACACACACATACACACACACAGGCACACGCAAGCACACACAGGCACACACATACTGTAAAGCCTGCAAGTGTTGAATGGCTCGGATGCAGCAAAACCTGGCTTAATAGAAAACTAAATCACTAACCCAGGATTCCCACAAAATAGCTTTTGTGTACAGTGCACGTGTCATAATAAAAATACTTACAATTACACTTTTACAAAAAGCAGTGATAGAGCTCGCTAGCTTTCATCTTACTTGTTAAGTTAGAAGTGATTTTACTTCCCTCAGATATCTGAAGTTGTGAGAAAACCTCAACTTAATTTTTACTGTCTTTTTGGGGTTTTTTTCCGGATTTTGTATTGTGGAGAGGTATATTCAGTTCCTGGCCATCTGGCATGGAATAATTCCTAATATTATGTATTATAGAGGGCAATAGAAGCAGCCAGTTGTCTGTGAATTCCTTGTGTCTGCGTAGCATCTGCACAACCTGCAGTATTTACACGGTAAACGTACGCACAAATTCCGTATTTATCAGGTTAAGGGAAAGCTGGTCTCACCAATGGTGCAAAGGGGAAACAAATCCTCTCCAAATAACTCCCTCTCCAAACAACTTAATAACTACTAATAAAGACTCAAGAGAAGCACTTCGTTTAAGGGTCAGAGGCATTTCATGAGTTTGTGAGTGAGTAGTAGAAGCTTGGACGAGAAGGAGGGAAGAGGACAGGAGAGATAGCATAGGGCACAGAACGAGCAATGAAGCCAAATCACTGGGGTATTTGTTTCAAGGAGAAAGAAATTAATAAGCATGAAAATAATAGTCTGTAACAATATGCCAGCAGGACGAAAACTAAAGGGAACGAGAAAACTCAATTAATGTGGAGGGAGAAGAGGAAAGAAGATATGTGTGAATGAGAGAGTGGGAGGGAGAGGGAGTAATATTTGGGAAGGGTAAACATCAGGGATAATGCCTGTGTGAGAGGATACGCTCCTCAAGCAAACAAATGCCGGCCTAGTTTGGATACAATTAAAGCCTTGCTTGCCGGATCTGATGAAAGCGTGTACAGCATGCTGAAAAAAGTACAAGTATACACCCTGTGAATTTTCTCAGCATTTGGACATTAAATCACTCCACTGACACCCAAAGTTATAATGATGGAGCTCATGTTAGCGCTGTAAAAAAAAAAAAGTCTTGTGAAAATTACAGTAAATTACCAGCAGCAATTAACCAGTAACTTATTGTGATTATGTTGACAGTAAAAGTACAGTACTTGCATTTACAGTAGTAGTTTCTTTATTGTACATTTATTTACAGTACTGAAAGATTACCGGTGTTGATTTCTTCACTGCATTATTGTTTGCAGTACTGTTCCTTACAGTAAAGTGTATTAACAGTGCTTGCTACTTTATTGTAATTCTTTTTCTGTGTTGGTTTCTGCACTGTAGAGTAGCATATTTCACAAGAAAGGGTTCCTACAGGAGGTTTTCAACCCTCCTCTGCCAGACCAAAGTCAACCACACAGACCACTCAGCCAGAACTCAACTCCACCAGAAACACTGCACACTAATTATTATATAGAATTATATTAATAGTAGTATACACAGTATATAGTAGTGAGTATGTATAGATGTAGTGAAGCAGTCCTTCACTACTGTGATTTTTTACAGGAATGCCTTGACTACTGCGATTTTTTACATAGTCGTTTCCAACTGTGATTTTCTGCAGTAAACTGATTTTTACTGTAGAATGTACAGTTCTCTGCTGTTAAAATTGTTTACACTATTTAACTGTGTATAAAACAGTTATTTACTGTGAATTTCACGGCCATTTTTTTGACAGTCTTTAGCTAGTACTGTAGAAAACTTTTTTTTTCTCTTCTGCTTTTGTTTTACCAAAAATTGCCCTTGTTTGTACTCATCTAATTCTTCTGTCATTTGAACTGATCATTGGGTATGTAGAGTTTATATCTATGTAAAAAAAAATGCACATACTAGAAGTCTATATGGACAGTATTAATTAATCAGTCCAATGACATCAGATTAATTGTCTTTTGCCTGTGCTTGCTGACTGGTCCCTTTTCTGCACGGCCCTTTCTTAAGCCAGGACTGGAGTCTGTAGATGTGACTGTGGTGCTGAGAGTGGGCCAGAGTCAGAGGAGCCGTGCCATGCAGAGAAATGGATATTTTACTGGCCAGGTATATCTTAAAACAATCAGAGGCTTGATGGATTGGCTGAATGGCTGATGTATGGAAGGGGTATTTGGAGAAGGTTTGAGTCAGGAAAATGCACCTCATTAATCAGCATGATTAAAGGTTTCGGCTGGACCGAAACAATCTCAACACTGTTAGGGCCTGGCCTTAAAGACACAGTCCACTGCTTTGAAATACAACAAACACGACCTGCAGAGGCATTATTCCCATGTTTTGGCATTTACACTCAACTTCTGTTGTGTTTTTGTGTTTATAGTAGTTGACCTATTCTCTCAGTTTCACATATTCAGAATTGTTTAACCAACACTATTATGTTTTATTAATTGGGGGCAGAGTGGAAGATTGCAAAGTGCTTAGAGTGAGACAGACCTTTATATTAAAATATAATGACATTATCTTCATGTGTCCCACTGAATAGCACCTTTGATCGCTTGTCTGCATATCTGAACATACTGATGATAGAGTGCTTGGCTTCTTAAGTGCCTAAAAACACAACAAAACTATCCTTAACGCAGAGTGTTCCATTTTAAATCAAGGACAAGTGAGATGATGGGGACAATAAATACTTGCCACCATTAATAATGACACTTTGACAACACTATGCCATGTGTTCCATTAACACCTCATCTGCAGGCAGAAGAAACTGCTAATTCATTAAACACACAGACCCACCCTTAGATTCACACTGACAGTATCATACTATATATGTGCCCCATGGCCAAATCCATTGTAGCCAAGGCCCTTAAACGATAAATACAGCTTCACGTCAGCAGCCCTGCATATTTAAAGCCGCTAATGGTTTCCTGCAAAGCGCTGGCTCTGACAAATACACAAACACACACTAAGCCAAGGAGAAAAATCACTGGTGCGAGAGTAGGGAGTTCTGTCAGCAGAGCAGCATCTGCAAACCAACAGGTGCTGCTTTAACCAATGGAGGCTAACTGACCAGCTAGAAACATAATTATGAGTCTGGGAGGCAACTGAAAATCACTAATAAAGGAAGGAAGCTCAACACTGCCTTCTCAACTTTATCTTAATATTTGTTTTTGTTTTTGTTTTGTTTTTGTTTTGCTTATTTGAGACTGGTTAGTGAGACCTGACGAAAAGGACTCACCCTTAAGGCTGTTTTATGCTTGAAAGACGTGTTGACAGGGGTCTTGAGAAAAATGTTGGACGACACGCCTGATACAATGCTAAAACAGAGAGTTGAAAGCTGTCTGTGGTGCAAGCTGTGTTCTCCATGGCTTCTTCGTATGGCAAAGTGGTACAGCAGTAACTACTTGCAGTTCATGAAAAATGGCAAAATCCTGTGATACATTAGATTTGTCCGAGGAAGAGGATATTTTCAATTTAATTTTACTGCGGAGGAGGAGAAGTCAAGGGAGGAAATGGTTGTGGTCTGTGCGCCTGATGGGTTACTATTACTGAGGTTACTATTTTTTCCTTCTTGACCAAAGCAAGCAGAGCGCTGTCTCTATCTCCATGGCAATGACAGGGCACTCCCTCCACCCAACCAATCAAAATGCAAGATAAATCAAAACGACATCCACCTTATAAGTTTTGACACATGCAAGACACTGTCAGATGACACATTCTTTTATATTTTGAAAGGGGTGGTTGTGGCTCAGTAGGTAGAGTGGGTCATCTACCAATCAGAAGGTTGGTGGTTCAATCCCTGGCTCCTTTGGCCTACATGTCGTAGTGTCTTTGGCAAGATGCTGAACCCCAAATTGCTCCAAACGGCTGCGCCATTGGTGTGTGGATGCGTGTGTGTGAGTTCCTGTTGAGTAGGTTGGCTCTTTGTAGAGAAGTCACCTGCCCTTGTGCGTGAATGGGATGTTTGTTGCAAAAGCACTTTGAGTAGCTGAAAGACTAGAAAAGCGCTAAATAAATACAGTTCATTTACCATTTACGTCATTTTGATCTGGAGACACTGTCAACAGGCGCTTGTCTTTTGAGTATGAACCAGCCTTAATTCATTCATTCATCCATGTGTTCCCCTGCTTTCTAAGCTCTTGTCTACCCTGGAGGCTTTTTATGGCATCTAAGAGTGTTTTCACGTGTACATCATTAAAGGAGGGTTTCTGGACTCAAGGATATTTTCCATTAGAATTCTGTGTGTTTGGTCCATGACTGTGAAAACTGTAATCAAACTGTGGGTCCAGCAAACTACTCTGGGGCTGACTACTAAATTCAGTGTCGGGATTTGCTTCAAGAGAGCGCTGACTCTGACAAGCCCCCAACATTCAAACCGACCACATGCACTGATGGGTCAATGGTGATGAGCGACACTGATGGGTATTGTCAACAGGACACATAAATGTTACATTGTCAGGTATTATACCTCGACTGTTTGTGTATTTAGGTAAATATTGAGAAAAATACAGTTTTGTGGTGTTTTTCACGCGATGTGTCTCAATGAAACTGCATAACCTTAATTTTATAATATATTTTATGTCGTTCATCAGGTTGCTGTATGAGCAGACATGTGTGCACAAACACCACAGTCGTTGTTTCAACGAAAAAACTGCCCTGTCACTAATATTACTCTACTTTTCTATGTTTGTGAAAGGGCTGTCAATGTGAGAAGGGTAATTCACCGTATGGAGGTTTCTGTATGTCAAAATAAATGCGTGTAATGACCCCTCCTCTAAATGGAAGTAACCTGGGGACGAACTTAAAGTACAGCTGGACCAAGAGTGTTTATGTCCACATTGTTCACTCTGATCCAGAAGTTGTTCTAACAGATAACCACTGAGATTCTATATTAGAATTGATACACACTTCACCCACTTCTGCCAAACATCGCTTACTACAGTTAAAAGTTGTGCATAGGGCCCATTTTACTAATGCCAGGCCTGCAAAGATCTGCCTGACTGCTGACCCACTTGCCCTTGATGCATGGGCCAGCCAGTGGACAAGTATGGGTTATTTACCTCGTTAATGCATGTGTAGGATAATACATTTTTGTACTAAATACATAATGAAAACAAGAAAAACATATTCACAAAAAAAAATGTACACATTGTTCTAAGAAATTTTCACATCATTTGAGAGTCAGTGGCAATTTCTGAAAAAAACAAAAACAAAAACAATATTGAGCCAGGCTAGGGAATAAAAAAAAAAAAAAATTAAAAAAAAAAACTTCTGTCTTTTGCCAACGAAATGACTTGTCAAGAAGTGGAGCTACTTACTGAACTCAGTCATACACTGGCAAAAACTGGATGACTGACTGGAAAGCCCAGCGGTTATGAGTCTTACACCTACTGTAGCTGAGCACTCACTCTCCCTGTCAGTCACACACACACACACACCATCACATGTTTGGTGAGGTAGAGCCGTATGCTTTTGTCCATTGCCAGGGGGGTAAACACAAACACATAGAGTCTAATCTGAGAGCAAACAGCGGCGCCTCATGTTAACCAGCAGGGATACAGTTTCCCTCAGCACCATGAGGCTCGCAGCACCTAGGAGCTCACACATCAGAGAGAGAGAGAGAGAGAGAGAGAGAGATCTCGTAACATCAAAATAATATTAAGATGTACATATCTGATTAATCTGATCATTGCTTTAGTTCATATGTTTGTCCTTATTGTTCCTCTTTTTGGCATTTTCATCTATGTTTGGAATTTCTGTGATGACTCTGCTTTGTAAGAGAAAGATGTAATTTGTAAACGATATGCTCTTAATGCGTAAAACAGTGTTACCACTGACATTTCGGTACTTATCAGCATTTTCCCATAACACGACTGTTGCACTGCAAGAGGGTAGACTTGTTTTTTTTTTTAAATAATCAATTCTGTTACTCAGTACATGAGTAAATTGTGGCCAAAATAATAATTTAAAAAAATTCCCAACACTCAACATGACTCCATTTATGATCATTAGAAAACACTGAAAACAGTGTGTGTGGTATGTTTGGTTAATTACCGACAACTTTTGATTAACTCTATTAAAACAGCTTAAAGTTAGCACTGTTTCCTATCAACAGGGGGGTCGAGGGTTTCCATCTGAGCCCTGAACACATGCAAGGTCTGAGCTGTTGAACAGATTTAAGTGCATACTGAAAAGGAATACTTGAGTGGTAACTGCAGATGATTCACTTTAGTGGTTTTGGCAGAGCTCGAAGGTTTCTGAGGGGGCTTGTCCATTCAGTCACGGGCTGACTGAGGGTTATATATAGAAGAGAAAGGAACAAGGATTGCTCCGCTGCCATGTACAACTGGAAAATTTCTATTGCCTGATTTCCAGCTGTTGGGAAATTTGATATCGGGTACTTCATCAGCCTCTGTTCAAACCGTTAGATTTGCGTTGACACATAGTATCTGCGATTCAGACAAATAATAAGGCGAGGAAAAGAGTTCTGGACCGGAAGAAGTGATAAGAGAACACAGAGACAATGCAGACAGACTGTGGAGAATTTTTTTTTTTTTTTTGTGTTTCATTTTCTGTTTCTGCCATTGACATGTCAAAGAATGGCCTTTAAGCCCCTCTGCTCATTCACCATATGCACACAGGTATATGCACATGCCCTCGCGCGGACGATATTTTGATAGAATGAACAGCGGAAATTGCTCTTTACCTTTATTCTGCTATAGTTTAATGAGAAAGTGAGAAAAACCCCAGCAACCAAAACAATGAAATGAAATTGTTCCTTCCATCAGAGCAAATGACAGCATAATCTCATTTGAGATGGCGGCGGCGAACCTTCGCTTTCGTCATGTGTCGCAATATACACCTGCCCTCGAGGGTGAGGCAGTGTCATCCATACACAGAAGAAAAGGAATTAAGAATTAGACTGATGAGAAAAGATAAGATAGAGGAGGAATAAAGCAGAGGTGGGAGTGAAGAAAAAAAGGAGATTTAAGATCAGAGATGATATTACCATGGCAGATAAAAGGCTACTGAGTATAAGAGAGGAGATGTGCAGGGTGAAAACATGGTGACCGGGCCAAATTTAACACTGAGCTCTGTAATGGATGTGTCATTCCTAACAAAAACAGGAACAGCTTGTTATGTCCACGTGAACATTTCAGTGTTAACAACAAAGGTATGGATGCACAGTCTGTCACTACAACAGGCTGCGCACATCAAAAGAACGCCGAGATATCACCAAAACATCAATCACAAGCGTCAAATGCTTGTTTGTTGTTGTTTTTTTTGTTTTTTTTTTTCTGAATAGAATGGGTTGATAATATTATTCCCAAAATATTTCAGACAACTTCAAACAACATCAGTTTGTATCATCACACACTGCAATGGGCACGTAATTTAAATAACTGCCGAATAGACAGAGAGCCGCTCTATCGGAGAGCTTAATTTTCTTTTGACCTTCCAGATGACTTTCCACAACAATCTAAAAAGAGAACAAATCACAACCAAGATCCAGCATTTTAACAAAATGTCTGAACAAAGCAGTGAGAGCGGTAATAACAACAGTGGAGAGCAACTGAAGCGAGGGGAGCTACATTCCTACTAAAGAACCAGAATCACGCTCAGCCCTCTGGATCGTCACAAGCAGCCGCTAAAGACTCAGCGAAAAAATGGAAGGAGGGGACAAGAGTTGGAAAAAAAAACCAAGAACACTGATGGGAGAAATAAAATCATTCGAGAAATATTTGAACGCTAGTGTTTGTATTCCGGCTACGCTGAACTCTGGGATGTGACAAGCAGCAACACCAAAAGAGACTGATGCAAAGAAAGAGTAATCTTGAATGATACAGCTTCGGGCCTAACGCAAGTCATTCACAAACACCAGCAGCAGCATCACAGGAAGGAAGAAAGAAAGAAAGAAAGAAAGAAAGAAAGAAAGAAAGAAAGAAAGAAAGAAAGAAAGAAAATGGTCATACTAAGCTTATTGAATCACCTACAAAGGAAGAAAGAGCAAAGACAGAATAGATAAAGAAAGACAGTCGTGGCTGTGCATCACTGTACAGCAGGATCCTTACCTAGGACGCCCAGCCGGTAGTTGACAGTTATGACAATCACATTCCCATAGCTGGCCAGGATGCTGCCGTCAAACATATTCCCAGTTCCTTCCATGTAGGAGCCCCCGTGGATGAAAACCATCACCGGTTTGGGGCTTCCACTCTCCCTAATGTCTGAAGAAGGGGGAGAAAAGGAGGAGGTGGAGAAGGCAAAAGGACTGATTAGATGACAGATTGAAGGTGACAGCCAGAGATGCAATTTCATGACTTAAGGGGGCTTTGGCCACCTCTTTATTTTTATTTATTTATTTTTTCGGAGTAACCTTGGCACACTGGCTTTTTTAACATGGAGTCCTTGTTAGTTTGAGGCGTCAAACCATTCATTTTTCTACATGACGGCCCTGACATGTTTGTGGTGAGTGGAAAATGGTTGTGTTATTTATTTATTAACCCATTACAAATTCCATATAGGTGTTAATGAAACAGGATATTTAATGTGGCGAGTTTTAATTTTCCCCCAGGCAGTGGACTGTCAACATGCAAGTGTGGCAATCTAAACTGTCACAGCATGTTGAGGTAAAACTCGTGCAATTAATCTGGAGGGAAAATCTAATAAAAAATGGCATTTTTGGTTTGACAATTTTATGAAAAAGCACCGCTTTATTGAAACTTTAATAAGAATTCAGGTTAACACTCAAAGCTGTTTGATTTTCTGAATATAAATGTGAGGTCTTACTGACAGTCAAGGAAATTAAACAGACTCTAAAACCTAAATGGATCACTAGTCTTTGTGAATTATTTAAAGGATTTTGTTAATGCGAGGGACATGTTTACTCAGCTCAATCACTTCAATAAATACAGTATCATAAGACAGAAACTTAACAGAATGTGCAGTAAATGAGGACTTGTCATACTGGAATTGAATATATTGCAAATTAGCAGTGGTTGCTCTATTTATATCTCTCAGAATGTGTAGTTTCATCTGCTAATATGAGGTCAAGGTAAGGAAAATGGTGTGCCTGCTCCCAGCAACAGAATTAGCTGTATTAAAATGTGCTACGTGGGGCTGATTAGAGGGAAAGAAATGGTTGCTTTATTATAAAGCTTTAGCCCTTGACGTGGTTCTAATATGGGCTGGATGGTGAGCAAAAAGGATGAGACGAGTTGGGGAGATCTAACAACATACTGCAACCCACGTTCAAAACAAGGTTTCACTTTCATCTTCTGTATCCCAGAGATGAGGCTTTTCATCTTGCTTCCTAACTATCTCCATCAGTACATGCAGCAGCACACGTCGTTTATCCCACTGATGTTTTACCACAGAGGGACTCGGGTCCAGGGAGACATCTGTGAGTCTACGCGGAATAGAAAATTAACCAAGCAAGAAAACAGAAAAGCGCTACCTCTGAGACAAGAGAATAAAGATCTTCGATTGAGAGGCGAGCGAAAGAGGCAGGACAGTGTTTGCGCGTGAATGTTTGCGCGCTGTTTATTTAAAGCACTCACAGTCGAGGGGGTGGACAAAATGATGTAAGCACCTCGGGGGAAAACGTCTCTGAAATAACTTGATCACAGTAAAAAGCACTGAGGGTGAGGATTCTGAATTTGTTAAAGTCCTCTTTTAAGTTACCGTACTGGGAAATAATGCACATCATTATAATGAATATGTGAAAAGTATGACTCATTCATTATCAAGTATCAGATGTGGAGAGGAAATTGATGTGGGTTTACCTTCCATTTTACTTCCCTTTTGTATGAGTGAAACATAATTGATTACTAAGGAAACAGCACATGGAGGAACTAAATATTAGTGTGTCTACATTTTGGTCAACAGCATAAAATGATATATTCCCGACAGAGAATATGAAACAGAAACCGCCTGAGAAAAAACAAAAATGAAAACAAAATGAAACAGTGTAAAAGAGAGAGAAAGCAAAAAAGCAGCAGGATATTAAAACGAGGCACATTCAGGTGGTGATGTTTCCTTGGGTGTGCGTTTGTGTGTACACGCTGTTGTGTCTCTGCGTGCGGAGCTCATTACATCATTCCTATCTTTCTTTGTCCTCTGTCGTGTATTTTTTCCCTGCTCCCTCCCTCTGTCGCAGCAGGCAGTGACCACAATGTAGCGGCACATCATAACTCTCCTCTGGAAGGTTTCCAGAAATTTCTGACAAAAAAGGTCAGGGGATTATGGCGTGAGCGTGTGCTGCGTGTGCGTGTTTGTGTGCATGCTGTGGCCAACATATGTGTGTGAACAGAGGAGAGAAGACAAAAGGAACAAATATCAACATAATTGGAAATGGTGATGACCTCATGATCCTGTTTACGATGGTTGTCATGTGATGATGCTAATGTTGATGTGATAGTGATGGTGGCAGCCATGACAGTGGACACTGATGACAATGTTGACACTAATGGCAGTGGTGGGGGTGACGTTATCGATGACACGATGATAAACATGATAGTCACGATGACATTGTATAAAATCAGCCATTACCGCAATGATGATGTTGACAATGATAATGGCAGCAACCATAATGGATGATGTTGATGATGATGGCAGCCATGACAGGGACGATAATAATTAAGATGATGACCATGATACTGTCGGCTGGAACACACACCCCGCGTCTGAGTCGCATCTGCGCCGGCAAGCACGTCTACTTATTTTTTTGGCGCCCATTAAAACAGATTGGAGCAGCCACACAGCACGCGGGAGACGCACGATACTTCAGCGCAGGTGGCTCACCGGTTTTTACCACAAGATGCGCGGTTCTCTGCTGAACTAGACAGAGAAATAACCTGCTGACGGCTGACATCATACCAGCAACATTCACTGTAGTTTCAACATTTTGAAAGGTGTTGCCTTTCAAAATAAACCCCCTGACAGTTGTATATGTGCCAGGAATTCCTTTATTAAAGATTTAGTTATGCAGCATTTGAAGGATCTTGATGTGTGAAACACTTTTTCTATTTTAGGATAAATGACAGTCAAACCAGAGACCCAGTGTAGTAAAGTTTAGTTTTGCTTTTTAAGTTAGACTGATCACGGACTTTATCCAACAAGTCAGTGTGCGTTGTACCAGCCTGGAGAGGAGACACACCTGCAATGTCTGAACGGGAACAAAACATGTCATCTTTCTCCGCTTGATATAATGACTTTAAAGGCAGCAAATGATTTGCTTTAATGAACTTTGTTAGTTTATAATATGAAGAATTGTAAAGATTAATTTCCACGAGGCTGTTCGGTCAGAATGGGACGAATCAGAGGTAATGAACTTGGCGTTTCATCCTTGTAGCAGAACAAGCTGCAGCTTGCCTCGCACTGCCCCCCACTCTCTCTCACAGCACAGCAGGGGCTGCCTGTGTGAACAACGACAGCGAGCGAGACGCGGCAGATCGGTGCTGAGAGACGTAGATGCAAGATGTGCGTCCCAGGTGCAATGATGACGCCAATGTGCTGATGACAATGCTTGTGGCAACATGATGCTATTGGTGATACCAGTGATAATAATGATGGCAGCTCTGATGGTGATAATGATTGCAAATACTATAATGGTATTATGGATAACGTTGAAAATGATGGTGCTAATAATGGTGTTGACAATATTGGCAATAATGATGGAAGAAGACAACCATGATAATAATAATAATGGGATGTCATATCAAAACCATGAGAGCTACAACAGTATGATAATCATGGCAACGATGACTTTAATAATGATGCTGATGACACTAACGACATTTCTGAATTGTATGTTGATGCTGATGACATTATTTGTTGACTGACAAAGCTGTCATACCTATTTTTCTTTGGCTTCAGCTTCCTGTATGTGCTCAACTGGTACCCGAATACATCATTTTCTGCTGCAGAGACATACATCCAGTGCAGCTGTAATGGCTGCCTGTTGTTGTCTGGCTCGGAAGGTCAATGGTAATGAGGTGAGGTTAGGACAGAAATTGTCTTGGCAATGTTTGGGTATTTGATGGATTCACCTGAATTTACCTGGATTTACTGGCTGAAACGAGTCCCAGTGTATATTGAACATGCTGTAAGTTGAGGTTTTAAGTTTATGCAATGCAGCTTGCTCTCAGTATTGTTTCCTGGCATTCTTCTTTGGCTGCCACTGCAAGACCCAGAGCCAAAGAAACCCTCTAAACTCCAGTCTATCCCTTTATTCCTCTACCTTCTCAATTAATCCTCATTCTGCTGTTTGCAAATTTAATCTCTTTGCATCATCATCATTACCTCTCTTTAATGCGGAAAATGTATATTTACGGTGATTGCTGGAACATCTAATTATTTGTATGAGTATTTGTTATAGCGATATGCCCCTTTATCCGTCTGTTTAAATGAACTTCGAATAGTTTCAGTTTTCAGTGAAGATGTCTGTGAAAAAACCCCGGGGAACAGTTATATGTGCCTACTTGTTTCCAGGGTGCAGCAAGATTAAAGCTTGCTTTAAAATGAGCCAAAACCAGATGCAATCTTGTAGTGATTTGACCATTCAGTCTTCCCTGGGATTGGGATGGGTGAGGGAGAGTTTGTCAGAGGATTGGTACCACGCCAACATGGAGTAGATCATTGCTTTCTCGAGGATGAGGTTATGATCAAAGAGATTCAGGTGCTTTAGATTTCTCTGAGCAAACCCTGAGAGATGCCCCCGGGCTGTTGCAACAAGTTCAGTATCCTCTCCCTCTGCCAGTGTAGAGGACTTATCAAACCAACAGCAGACACAAGGAGCAGGGGTGTTTTTTTCATCCTTGCTTCAGCCTTTTGCTGTAGGGAGCAAAGCCATGGGGACTCTCAGCTAAAGCAACAAGAAACAAAATAAGGCCCAGTGGTGAACACCAATTCAATTTGATCCCTTCCGTAGGAAAAGCTCTTGTTTAATCAGTGCTGATGTAACTCGTAGAATACATGCAGATTTGATGGCGTATTTACTTCTGCCATATGCAAATAAATATTTGCTTAGCGAGATATTGCATTCATAAACAGGAGCTGATATTTTCAGGAACTGAAGGTGGGCTCAACTAATATATCGTTGAATCATATTTGCTTTTGCTGCATTTCATCCTAACGTGTGAATATTTGATGCGCGATGATCAATGCTTAAAAGACCCGTGTTTATTTGAAGGTCATAAAAAGTGACGTCGGTCTGTAAGAAGTCGTCTTAATCGGTGTTCTCATCAGAATCCAAATATGGACACTCTGAATTTTTTGGGTGAGACCTGATTCTCATGCAGAAAATGCCCCAAAACGAATATAGATGCCTCCCATCAGATTCAATCAGTCACTGAAGGTAATTTAACCCAAATTTTAGAGATATAATGCTTCATCAGTGCATCACTTTAACTCCAATAAAAATCTTGGGTTATCTGATGATATAACATGTGCTAGCCGTAAAGAAAGTAATCTACCACCCATTACACGTCAAGAACTGAATGATTATTGTTTAAGGACTACATTTACACGCACGCAATCCAGGTTACTGAGCTTACCCTGGTTACGGTCAGACCATGGACGGACCTGTTTACATCAATGACCAGCAATACCTCGATCACATTCCCATATACACGACACCCTGTAGCGCCCCCTATCTAGCCAAAGTAAACATGCAAGCTTTGCCCTGCTAGCTCTCGCCAAAGATGCTACTAATTTCATCCTCTGTGTGTGCCCTGTTTTTAGCTGTTCTACAACACCGAATGCTACTGCAAACAATTGTACTACGTCACATCTGAAATGCTGGAAGACAAGATTGTACATATTTGATTTTAAGATAACATAAAGTGCTGATCTGAGTCTGAAATTGACATAACGTGGTAAATAAACAAGTCACAACAGGCACACAGGACTGTTTAGAGTTGTTGGAAATTTAATCTGATGACCTTAGGTGAGGGCAGGCTGGCACTTCCCATTGACTACCAGTGTTTGTCTCTCTTCCTTGTTACTGCAGGTGCAAGCATCTGCCTAAGAGCATTATTATAGTAATTACTGGTGTAAGATGTACACGTCTGATTATTCCAGTTCGTACAGGTGCAACCCAGCTATCTTATTTAGGTTTCTCATTACTGGAATAGAGGCTTAATGGTTACAGGGATAAGGTGCTTATATGAGTCACAGCGTTACCGGAATACTTCAATTCCTCGGTCAGTAACCAGAATATTGTGTGCATGTAAACATGGCCGCTGATATGATGTGAATGTGGCTTAAGCAGCTTAGATATTTTGCACCTTTGCAAAATGGCTTAGGCGGTCAGGGTGGACGGTTGAAACAGGAGACTGTACGCTGTCGACATTAGCTTAATTGATGTTTTCCTGATGTTTAAGTACTTGCAGCTGCCTAAACAAATGGAGAGGTTACCCATACAGGCAGCAGATCAGAAAATCATCTTATGAATAATTCTGGAAAATATGGGTCATCTTGGAAGGCAGTGAAAAGCTTTGCTGTTGTTTGGGTTCAGTATGAGGACTCGTTGGTTGCATGTGCAGGTAACATGACGAGAAAGTAGTATTTTTAAAAGGTCCTTGAAGTTAAGTGGAGTTTATTCAACTTCAATAGCTCACAAAATGACAGGTTTCTCTGCACTCTTTCTTTTGGGGTTTCACATTTGGTTGGTATAGTTTTTGTATTTTCATAGAATTTTTTTACAGGCAGATTGAAATCTTTCCATGTTATTTTCATCAAATATCATCATTTTATTTGTATGACGTTGGGTGCAGTCGTAGTTACCAGCTGGAGCTTCTGGGTAAGCTGGATGTAACAAGGTATCACATTACTCACTTGGTCTTTTATCATGCTTTTCTCAGCTCTGGGGCTGTCTTCATGCTGTCATCAACTCTATAATCTCTTATAGTAATATATTCATAGTGTATAGAATAAGATATTGCTATATAATACTTTATAAATGGTACCAGAAGCCCCATATGACCCTTTAAATACCACAGTTCATGACATCTTCACTTCTGTATTCTTACTCCTAACCACTCCAGCAATAATCATTATTAAAAGAAAAAAAAAATCAAGCTTCGAACAAATCCACAGCTTTTGGGACTTGCCTGTTTACATCTCTATTCCCAGCACAAAAGGATTACAAATAGCAGCTTTACAGAATATAAAGAGATTGTAAAATCCAAGATTTCCTGAGTGGGAGGGGGCATGTCTTCACTGACTTTACATTTACAAGATGACAACTGGTCAAAGGTTAAGAGCATCAAGAATCTCTGGGGGGGGAACAGAGCTAATCAGAGTCCGCCGGGACAGGGCAACAGTGTGTGTGTGTGTGTGTGTGTGTGTTCTAGAGCGTATTTCCCTCTATATTAAACTGGATTAGTTGTTTCCCCCTGCATCCTTTATTGAGATAATGCTTGAAGCTCGCTGGGATTTCATTGAATAGATCTGTGTGAATCTCTCTAATCTTATTGGTGTGTGTGTGTGTGTGTGTGTGTGTGTGTGTGTGTGTGTGTGTGTGTGTGTTGGTGCGGCAGCTCTCAGAAAAACAGCGTGATGGCATAGATCAAAGGGATTCGATGGTTGTGAGTGTTATTTGGACGTAATTGCTGTTTACTTCGTCACATTATACAGTAGAGGTGCCTTATTAAGACTTTCTGGCTGTCATTAAAGTTGCAGTGCAGCAGTCTTAAGGGGATACAACTCTATCTCAGGGTTTTATCAAGGACATTTTATTCCTAATATGACTTTTACAGGGCTGCTTGTTTATTGGGGCAAAAAAGAGTTCCTTTTTATTTATTTATATATTTATTTTTGTGTGCATTTTTGAGATAAATGGATTGCCAGTACAGTGTCTTAGCTTTCAAATGACACTTAATTTAAATATAAGGAGAAGAAATGTTTCAGTCCTATAGTCTTTGGCGGATATCCACTGAATCTCTTAAGTATTTCTTTTCATCAGTAGGTCTTTTTAAATGTTTAAATGTCTTAAAAGCTACAACAGCATGCGGAAAATGCATTTTTATTGCATTTCAACAGTGTTTCAAGGGTTTACAGTCACAATTGCAAAACAAATTCTTGAGTGTTATAATTTGATTTAGTTTAAAACTGTGTATTAAGCAACATTTAACAATGAGTTTCTCTTTTATTGAGTCATGCTGGAACAGCATTTCTGATTGCTCACCACAATGGAACTGTACATTATTTTTCAATTGGAAATTGCAGGTGGTGAGAGCGATCTTTGCAGTGTTCTCACACAGATTAAAGTTTTAGCTAAAATACAGAGTAGAAACATTTTGTCGAAGGCAGAACTATTGCAACTGCAGTTGAATTACGCCTCAATAAGCAAAGGTAAAGAGTGAGGAAGCATGAAAAAAGTAGGACAGCCGTTGAACACAGAGTAGTTTGGATCTTTGTATCACAGATGAAAAGTAACTGACGCAAATTGTCTTTTCTGAATTAAATACCTACTTACCTACAAAGAATGTTGAGCCTGTTGTAGGCTTCTTCACATTTTATGCTACTTTATACTTACAATTCAATACATATAAAATAAAATATTTTACAGTACTTTCAACTTAACATTCATCTTACAGCTATTGGTAATCAAGGATCTTCAAATTGCGTATTCAGAACAAAAAGCCACCCTTGACATGCCAGTATATTATAATACATTTAATACAGCAAAATATATTATACTCTGGCCAAGGACATGACTTCGGTGAATGTTGGTGCATTGGTGTATATTATTTTCAATAAATGAATAAATCAAGAAATAAAGTACTTTAAGAGGAAATGAAAACTATCACTTAATTATGCTAATGATAAGTATGAATATATATTCCTTTAAATTGATTTACAATTTGTTTTGCATTTAATTGATAATTATACCAATTCTGCACACCTGAAAATGGTCCGTTACACAAACTTTAGTTCTATAGGGATTTGACTCAACCAGTGAGATTTTTTCTGCCTCCTCTGTCACACTTGCAAAACTAAATTTGCAATCTGCTGTGCAGGCAGCCCTCAGAATTTGAAAATGACAGTATTGACAGAAGCCACATGAGTGTGCCATGGAATTACGACTAAGTATTTATGTGCTGTTTTGATAGCGTGCTCTACACAAAGCACTGAAACGGAGAGCCCAGATGATCACTTAAAACCATAATGACAGCAATGTCACTTGAAATTAGCTCCACCCAAATGTTGGCGCATTTTATTTTTGCCAAGTCTGTCATGTCTGCTAGCCAATCCACATATTATGTCGCTACAAAACAACTAATTTGGCAGCTTGGGACTTCTGAATCTAACAGCCACTGCGGGTGGTTGACCAGAAAGTTAGCTGTGTATCCTTGTGTGCAGGAAATTAGCACCAACTTTGCCCCCTAGGAGGGGAAACCATGCCAGGAAAGATAACAACACACACTGCTGTGCAGAAATCATGGCTGAGTGAGATGCTTACTCTAGTTTTGTCCAGACTCATCATGTATTAAGATATTGGTTTGACGCCCAATATGTGACCAGGGATAAGTGTTAGTATAGGTGCAAGCCAGTTAGCCAGTAATTGACCTTTTTCAACATGATTTGATTTTATAAACGAGACGAGTCAAAAGAAAAACATGCAAAAATGTGTTAAGAGCTGGCTGAGGGGTTAACAGGTATTTGATCTGCTGGTGGGATGCAACATAGAAAAGGAAAGAAAAGGTAAAGGAAACAGCAAATCCAAGCAGAGAATCCATGTTACAGTATTAATATCAAAGAATGGTGGTAGACATGAAAACTTTAGACATCAAGCTGAAAAGGACAAAACACATCCAGCCCAAAAAGAGAGTTTACGAGTAAAGAGCAAAAAGAAAATGTCCATCACTTTCAAAAAAAGGACAAGAAATGTAAGAAAATCAAAGAAGATAAAAATTGGAGGAGAAAGGGTAAGTTTGGATTCCCTTGTCATGCAAATCAGTTGGCATCGGGGGAAAAAATACCTTCGTCGTCCGTGCGGTCATTATCACCTAAATCATCAGTGTGTTTCTTTGTAAGGGGACCTATAGAACCAAGAAGGAGAAGATGGAGGAAAACAGGGTGATCAAGAACACACACAGCTTTCAAAAGATGTTCTCAAAAGATAAGAAAGTATGTCAATAATCAATGTTTCTATAGCCCCGATTCTTTGGGAAAAATCTTCACACTGACAAGGACACTTCACATGTTTACAGTAGAAATTTACTGTATATGAGTTCATTTAAGAAAATAAAGGAGCAAGAAAAGAGGGACTTTAAAAAAAGAGTCAAAAAATATTAGCTCTCTGTTGAAAATGAAGACCTAACTGAAGATGAATCTCTCACGATCCAAAGACATAAACCTCTTTGCATATAGTGCACACCATAAACATCAATTATACATCAGTGACATTACGTTAGCATTTGGAAAAGATCACTGTGGCAGAGTAAAAGACGGGCGCTGAAAGAGAAGCAGCATTTTTAAAAGCAAAGCATTTATAAGAAGCATGTGACAGACTTCCCCCGTCGCTGTTGTTGTGCTAACTGTGTGTGGGCCTAAACACACACATACACACACATACACACAAACACACACAAACACACACATAAACACACAAACACGCACAGACTG